>JASAOC010001921.1:0-25215 GCA_030849835.1 Herpetomonas samuelpessoai
AAGTACAGCGTGTGGATTGGTGGATCGATTCTGTCTTCCCTCACGACCTTCCAGACCATGTGGGTCACCAAGAAGGAGTACGACGAGACAGGTGCCAGCATCGTCCATAGCAAGTGTTTCTAGCCAGCTTCAGCATGCATGCCACACTACTCATGCTTCGCGAAACGCAGTCCACAGAAGCATTCCATGTGCCTTCTGATTACCTCATCTTTTCCAATTATTTCAATGTTTTCCTTGGTTCGCTGGCGCTGCAATCGCATGCTATAGCGGACCGATCACACGAAGATGTGACTGCAAAAAACGTCAACACTTTAGACGGTCTGCTACCCGATAGATTGCACGTCATTTAGAATAAAAACACACGTTTTGAATGCGCTCGGTGAGAGAGGCGATCGCTTCTATTCTGCGCACACAGGCATGTGCCGCACTGTCGCTTTTTTACTTCCCTCACTTTTTTTAATTATTTTAATCACCACGACAACGCTTACAGGACGGACCCGGCAAAATGACCGACCGACAGTCTTCACGAAGAAGTGGTCGTCAAATGCACAAGAGGGTTTCTGAATCGCCTCCACGTGGTTGAGACATCGTCGTCACTTCTATTTTTTTTTTTTTAAGCTCTTTTAGGCGCTCCTGCTCTTCGCTTATGTTTTTATCCAATTTTTTGTGGTTTGCATTACCATGTCCGCTCCTACTTCTCTTCTACTTTTCTTTTTCCATCGAACTTTTTTGTTTTTCCTCCATGTTTCTTGTCTTCTACATCTTACAATGTGCTGGAGGTTTAGAACCTGATCTGCGCCATTCCCTCATTTCAGAGAGGGCAAGTATATAATATCCCGAGGAGGAACGCTGGGGTTTACGGACGTCGGGATACCCTTTCCCCATCCTTTCCCACAGCTCTCTGCCAACCTAGCTGAAAAGCAACAGGAGAGGTACGCGTAGAGATGCGAGTACTTTACCGTTTTCTTAATACGACAGGTGGGCGTGCACGGCTGTCTCTCGTTGCTGATACATCTCGCTTTACTCCTGTTTCCACTCACTCCTCCTGCCACTCATGTGTATGCCAGGTTTTTCATCATGAGGTTCAGAAAAATACACATCGAACAGGAACTGTGATTTCAGAAAGTGCGACGCAGAGATGTGTCACTGACAGCTTACTGGAACATAGAGGGGGACTGACCGTCATGTAGCGAGGGCTCAGTTCTCCTTTTTGGAAAGGCTTGTGTGTGTCAGGAAGTTGCTTGTCATCGTACGCAAGAAGGTTTGTGGGCTTCTTCTACAGCCGACAGCCACTGCAAATACCGTATTACCATTTCCGGTTGCGGTTGTTCTTCCCCGCTGTTCGATTTCGATACTGCTCCCTACGTCTTCTCGTTGGTGCCGTCCTTGCTGCGTCACCGCATGCATATCCCTCATACATTACTGTATCCCCCGCGGTCTTCAATCTGCAACACTAGCTAAAAAAGTGTTTTTTTTTTGTCTCTCAATTTCGTTTTCTCCACACTTCGTTTTCTGTTAGTATCTCTTCTGTACGCTCTCAGAGACTGGCCCCTGTGTTTTTGTTGCCCTCGGTACTCACCGAGACCCAACCCCCAATTGGCGTGGCTTCCGTGGAAGAGAAATCTCATTCCATACACGCACACACACACGCACTCACGCACTCACGCACTCACGCACTCACACGTATACATGCAGTCAAAGCAGATGCACGCGGACCCCGAAACGACACTTCCCTTGACGATCGAGAATCTTGAGAAGAGGCGAGAAGTACTCGGAGGCAGCTTTGAGAGCGGCCCTGGTGGAGCAGCCGCGACGCCGAAGCACTATTACGCTTCTGACGGCGTCGCTGCTGGTACAGCAGGAATCGTACCAGCTGATTTCATCATGATTGGTAAGTTCAAGACCACAGTGAACGAGGTTCTGACATGCCTGGGTACTCCTGGCAACACATACGATCTGGAGGACTACATCGCCGTTGCAGAGGAATGTCTGCAAGTGCTGAAGACACTGAAGGTCGAGCGCCGCATTGAATCTCGCCGAGCGAACATTCTGTCCCGGTCGGGTAACGCCAGTGGTGGAGCTGCCGCGTATCTCCCACCCGCGTCGCCGTCTGCGGCAGGCACTGGAAACGACGGAGACGAAGCAGTACACCATAATCACAGCTCTGGCAACGCGTACAATATTAATGGCACAGGTAATAATAACAGTAACAGCAGCCCTACCAATGGAGAACGCTCCTCGACACCCGCACCGACATCGTATATGGCTGCCCTCCTGACCAAAAAGAGAGGATCCCCGAAGCCGCCACCGCCACCGCCGTACAGGCCACCGGAGGCGACGGCGGTGAGCATGTCTCGCGAGGAGATGGATGCGGCACGGCAGGCTTCCGCGCTACGCAGTGAAGAGCGCCAGCGCCTGGCGGAGGAGCGACGCCAGGATCGGCTGCAAGAGATCAAACTCAAATCGGAGGCAGCGGAGGCGCGCGAGCAGCGGGTGAAGGCTCGCCGTGAGGAAGCGGAGCTGCGGCAGCGCGCAGAGGCAGAGGACCGTCTTGAAAATAGCCGCCGACGTGCTGAGGAGGCGCGAAGGCAAACAGCAGAGAAAGTGCAAAAAGCGCACGTGCGTGGAGAAGACGGGGGCCGTGTTAGCAGTGAGCTGCGCTCGCAAAATCGCACACCGCATTCCGCGACCGACAGGAAATCCGGTGAGGGGGAACAAGCTTACCTTTCCTCCGAGTGGCGCAGGGATCGGCGAAGCGACACGGCTACTCCACAAATCCCACCGGCAGTGGTGACAACCGCTGGCAACGACCAACCACCTCGCACTGGGAAAGAGGCAGGCGCGTCAGGAGCGCATAGCAAGGCAGAGCACCCTCAATCGGCTGCGACCCCCAGGCAAGGAAGGGAAAGTGTGGAGGCGACACCGCGAAAGAACGAGGAGAAGGGTCATCGAGCACAGGTCAGCAAGCCAGCTGAGGATTCGTCTCGCGACAAGCGGCGGAACAAAGCAGAGCACGTGGACCCAAAGAAGCAAAAAGACAGCAAGAATCGTGGCAACGGGGGTGCTACCGCTGGCAGCGAAACGGGCGGCGCAGAGGCGGGGCCCGAAGCCACCAAAGAAGGCCTCACCGAGGACAAGGATCATAACAGCAAAGGAAAGGACGTTTCTGAAACGACCGGTGGCTCCGCTCCCGCCCCAGCTCCTCCTCGACCCACACTTCATGAGCTGATGCCTCCGTGCTCAGCGCAGGAGGAGGAGCTGCTCGCTCAGCGCGTGAACAAGCTCGTGGCGTCCTCTGGCCGGCAGGGCAAGGCCTTCATGGATACATACCAAAAGGAAAGCCTGAGTGCGCTGAAGGACCTCAATCGAAGCAAACTGCGGCCTGCCTTTAGCCGCTTGAGCAGTGCCGTCGCGTCAGTGACCGTCACAACGACTTCTGTAGCCGCGTCTTCCACGGCAACTCCACCATTCTCCGCCTCGCAGTGCCGGCAGCCGCTGAACGATCTGCTCGGCACTACGATGACCGACAGCGACCACGAGTTCGTGCGGTACTTCAACCAGTTCGATGTTCTAGTAAGAGTCATCTCGGAGGCGCGCAAGGTCAGGGAGGCTTCTATCGTTCAGCAAGCGACGGACTTCCTATTGCTCCTCTTCATTGATGAGACGGAAGCAAAAAACAACGTGACTTACTTTGTCCGCAGCGGTGGCGCCGTCGCGTTGGCCTTGTGCATCAAAGAGGAGATGAAGACGGCACGACAGCATGGGAACAACGACGTGCTGCGGTGGATGCTAAGCGTGGTTGGGGTGTGCGTGGAGCGGCTCAGCAAAGAATCCGGCCATTCCAAAACGGTGTCGCTGCGTGACCAATTCCTCAACGACTTGGATGTGCTAGGCCTGGATCGCATGTGCCTTGCTATTATGAGCATGCACCCCAACGAGACCGATCTCGAACTCGTGTACTGCGCCATCTGTGTTCTCAACATTGAGCTCGGCGTGTACAGTAAACGCAAAAACGATCTACGACCTGCGTGGTTTCAAAGCGTAGTCGGCGCCTTCTTTTCGCTGCTGCAGAGCATCCTGATTCCTGACGAAGCAGCGACTGAGGCAGACGCGGTGGTGCGACAGTCTTACAGTTGCGGCCGTGTGACCGTGCTCTTCTGCGTGTTTCGCACCCTCAATATGCTGGCGCGTTGGCAGCTTACCAACTTCCAAGCTCTTTTGCACGAGGCAAAGCCGTTTAACTCCCTCTCGAGAATGACTGCCACGACGACGATCGCCAACATGTCAGCGACAGGTCTTGGCGCCCAGGGTAGTCGTACCAACATTGTTGGTGGCGCCGCGGCGACGGGCGCTCCTCCTTCAACTCCAACAATTACGCGCCGTGACCTTGCCCGTACGCTCAACACCTTTTTCTCGTACATCCAGGATCACGTGGAAGAGCTGGAAACAATTCCAGTGCTGGCCCCTGCAGACGGCGTTGGGGACGCAGGCAGCAGTAACAAAGCAGCTGCTGCAGGGCAAGAAGGCAACGTTGGCTCCTCGATGACATCCCTTTCAACCAGTAACGTCGCGCATGGCAATGCGACAGGGCCTGCAATGACTTTTGAGGATGCCGTGAAGTACGGTCTCACACTTGGCGAAATCCCAGCCTTTCCTCCCTCAGTAACAAGTGGTAAAACGCCAAACTTGTTTCAACCAGGCGGTCGGCATTATCCGCTCCGCGCTGCCTTGCACGAGTGCCTGCTGCTGGTTGGCTACCTGTGCCTCGATGATGGTCCCCTGCAGGAGATGATGAACTGGGGGGAGAAGAAGTCGCTGCTGGGTAATATCCTGAACGTGCTTCCGGCGCAATACTTCTCGAACGCCCAACACATTCTCTTCCCGACTGTACTGGCCGCGGTCAACGACAACGACAAGAATATGCGCGTTGCCATGGCAGAGATGGAGCCGAGCTTGCTGCACGCCTTCATCACAGGCGAGTTTAATGCACTTAGCAAAGGGGCCAAGGCGTATGCTCAGGAGCATGCCAAGCAAATGTCGCAATACAAAATTGAAACAGACCCCAAGCACGCTGTGCGCCACTCCATCTCCAAGTCGAAGAACACCAACTGGGCCGACATGGTTGACGACGACTCCCTGCTGGAAGCAAGAACGTCGCACTCAACAGAGACAACGAGTACAACACCTGCCATTGAGAAGGATAGGCTCTGCAAGATTTTCCGCGCGCCTGGCTCCACGACACCGCAGTCCTACCCGTGCTTCTATAAATTTGACCGCCGGCTGCCCATCACATACTGGCCGACCATCATAGAGCAACTGGAGAGCGTCCTCCAGAAAAAGTAAGATGAACCTCTTTTGTGTGCTGTTGGAGACAGGTGGTGCGCGCGAGGAACGCAGGACTACGTCGTCTCTCTTTTGTTTTTTTTTGAAAAAACCTGCTCTCGCGGTTGTCCCATCGTCTTCTGTGGTTGGAAGGTCGAACTCTGGCTGTTTTGCACTTTTTTTTCTGTTCGTTGCGCGATGTCCCTCGCGTTCGATGCTCTCGGCACACACACAAAAACCACACACACACACACACACACTCATGGCAACAGCTTCCTTCACCACTTGTGTCTTTTGGCCACTAGGAAATGAGGCGACGATGGACGTCAGAAGAACTCTTCCCATTCCTCCCGCACCGCGGGCATCAAACCCTCAAATGCAGTTTTCCTCCAGCGACAGCTATATTTGACATCAAGAGCCCTCGCAATGTTTTCTTTTTGGTTTTCATACCCTCCTATAATCTACACCTGAACACCCTTTCTTTCACCTCGCTTTCCGTTTTTTTTTTTACATTCAATCTTCCCTTTTCCTCTTGTACGACAAACGACACCCGTTGACTTTCTTTTTGGTTCTCCTCGTTTTTTTTCTTCATTACACCCTCGCTGATACAAAGTACGCCCACCGTTTCCGTTTTTTTTTTTCACCCTTTTCCATACAAGCTACTGGCTGAGCATTGTCTTGGTTTGCAGCACTGATTTCCTTTCATGCCCTCGTTCGACAAGCCCGAGTTCACCCTAACGAGGGGAGATGAGCCGTCATCTTTCTCCGTGATGTACTTCACCCAAAAAACGCCAAGGGAGAAGAAGTCTTCCTGCCAGCGTAGGAGATAGAAGTGTCCTCGAACAAACGAAAAGAAGATGAATCTCAGTTGTGATCACAGAGCCGCAAAGCGTCCTGCAAGAATCCCATTTCTAGTGGTACGTAGCTCGTGCCCTTTGCTTCGCCTGACGGACACCTGGATACGTGTTTTCTTTCTTCATGCTTTCTTGGTTCTTTCTCCTCTGGCTTCCACCTGCTGCCGCACCCAATGGCGAGCCGTTTTGAAATTAACAGGTTGCCATTAGATGGGTATGCAGACGTCAAGTCGGTGATGGCGTTGAACAATCAACATGACCCTCGTAGAACCAGCTTATATACTGTTGTAAACACATTCCCCCGCCTTAACCCCTGTACTGCCTTTTTGTTTCGACTGCTCTCCTACTCCATGTATCATCGGCCACGGAAACATGTCGGCCCGTGATTGTCACGCAGGCAGCATGTTACATCTCTCCCCCCTTCTCCCAAGCAGCGTTTGTAGAGCATCATCTCCTGCACCTGTCTATTTTTCCTTCGTGAAGACTTTCCGTGTAACGTTTAACTTCTACCGCACCTATTCGACCGTCATCANAACTACATCAGTAACAAAAAATGTTAAGAATGAGAGGGCGAGGGCAGCTAACCAGGCAACTCGCTTAGGAGACCGCCCTCGTGTGAGCGAGCAGATGCGCAGAAGTACTCCCTATCTGTCATCCTAGGGAGCGCGAGCGCCGCTCTGCCGAAGGGAGGTCCAGTCCCTTCTTTCCCTTCCCTTTCCCGTAAACGGACTGCGGCGTGTGCCACCGGAAAGCGGCTGACAATGCTTCGCTTCACAGATTACTGACTCTCTGTCGCTGCGTCGGGTAGGAGCAGCAAATGTGATATCACAGCCTTTCTATTCCAACTCCGTCGTCTCCATTTTCCGGTCTCTGGTCTTCACCTTTCTTGCACCATTCCCATTAATCCAGTGGAATAAGCATAACCTCGCTTCTAATAAGCACTTTAAGCTTTCTCGCTCGTCGCGTACGCCATTCCTCGACGTCCCGTATAGTAGGTGCCGTAATCCTTGCCAGCAGTCACCCTGTTCGTCAACTCTGCTCTCTCTTGTATCTTTATTTCTCTTCGATTGTCTTAAGAACGAAGCTTACTGGTTCACAGTTTTACGATCCAGAAGGATTCATTCTTGTTTATACACACATACACCAACACATCAAATCGAAGTTAGCTAGTTTATCTTTTCTACCTCTTGTCCTTTGGTGACACCACAACGTTCTGTTGTCTCCCTCGATCCCCTTTCCCCTTTTTTTCTCTCTATCTCTTTCTCTCTCTATTCGTGTCATTACTACGATACCCATTTTCTTTTAAATAGGATTGTCCACTTCCTACGGAGAGCCTTGGATTTGTCACACACAGGAGAGAGTTGCACACGCGCGCCGTCTCTTGGCAATTTATCCCTCCCGCGTTTATACACGAGCCTCTCTCTTCTGTCTTCAGCTTTGGCCTGTTTGTTAATCTTACCTCTTTCACGGCCTTTCCTTACAACTAATCCCAGCAACAAAAGCTGTGGTGACGTCTGTGGCTATAACGGTTTTTTTTTTTTGAAAGGAAAGAAAGCATTTCTGTGACATTCATCTTGTATATAACCCCTCATTCAACTCCCTTCAATCTGTCTTTTTCCCCACGAACAGAGCAAGAAGATTTCTTCCACCTGCTTACTGGACTGCAATCGAGCGAATTGCTTTCCACGCCATGCCTGAGTCCAACAACCAAGTTAACAAATCCATCTTCCAGGGCCGCTTCGTGCTCACGCGGCTGCTCGGGAAAGGTGGCTTCGGTGAGGTGTACGCCGGGGTGCAGACGTCCAACAATGAAACGGTTGCAGTGAAGTTGGAGAAGAATACCGGCAAGAACTCCTTCCTGTTCCATGAGGCGCGTGTGATGCAGGACATTCAAAAAATTCGCACGCAGGATGGTATTGCTGGCATCGCAACGCTCAAGTATTTTGGACAGGAAGGGGACTACCGCATGCTCATCATGGCCATGCACGGTCCGTCTCTCGAGGACCTCCACGAGAAGTACGGTCGGTTCAGTCTCAAGACCACCGTGATGCTGGCGGACCAGATGCTCTCGCGTCTGGAGTACGTTCACTCCGCCGGATACGTCCACCGCGACCTCAAGACGGACAACTTCCTGATCGGCAAGAATGTGAACTCCCAGCGCATCTACCTCATTGACTTTGGCCTCAGCTCCAAGTACCTCGGCTCTGACGGTACCCACCGCCCTCTTCAGACTGGGAAGTGCTTCCTGGGCACCTCGCGTTTCGCCTCGCTGCGCACTCACCAGGGGTACTCTCAGAGCCGTCGCGATGACTTGGAGCAGCTCGTCTACATCATGATTTACATGGTCCGTGGTCGCCTTCCGTGGTCGGGACTGAACATCAAAAATCATGAAGAGAAGGAGAAGCGCATCGGCTCCATCAAGCAAGAACTCTCCTTGCAGGAGATTTGCGCCCGGTGCCCACGGCAGTTCGAGAACTTGCTCTACTACGCTCGCAACATGGATTTCGAGGAAGCCCCACAGTACGACATGTGCCGCGCCTTGATCCGTTCCGTGCTTGACGACTTCAACCCACCCGAGGAGATGGACTATATTTTTGACTGGGATACCCGCGCCGCCGCCCAGCGCGCCGCTCGCGTCGTGTCACCTGTCTCTCCGCCTGATATCGTCCTCAATGGCTCACCTAACGGCGGCACCGCCGAAGGAGGCGCTCCTAACATCCTCAGTAACGCCAAGGCCGACGGCATCTTTTCTGGCTTTGGAAGCAGCAACCCGCCCAACAATGTCTTTAGCATTGGTGACCGCGACGCAGCCTAACCACTCTGTGTCACCAGGATCCTCCCCGTGGGTGGACGACGGAAGGCAATCCACGTTGTGCACACGAAGGCACGATTCTCGTGCTCCTTTCTCGCGTTGTGACTTAGAAGAACACTTTCGCTCCTTTTTTTCTGTTGCTCTCCGTATTTTTTAGGTTATCTGATTTTCCCTTCTGAATCCTTTTGTGACAACCGGTAACTCCTACCAGACCCTTTTCTTCCTTTTAATTTTTTTTTTTTACGTCTTCTCTCCCCTTCGCCCCCCTTTCCTCTTTCCCCCTCTCCTGTTTTGCATTACTGCGAACGTTTGTGCGAGGCGAATGCAACACATACACGCACACAGCACATATATCAACAGCATAACAGAAGTGATAGCTTTCTGAATAACGCAACATCGTCGTTTTTAGAAGTTTGTTGTGGAAAGCAAGAACCTGTGTTCCAGTCGTTTTCTTCTTCCTCTTCCTCTTCTGCTCCGTATTTTTTTTTTTGACGCATTCTTTCGTTATGCTGGTTTGGTCAACTCCAGCTGTTCGAGAGTGCGGCTTCTTCGCAGGTAGCATTCCTATAGCAGAGATTCTTTCATACACACTTTGTTTCCCAGAAGTAAGTGAATGCATCATCGGTCCTTTGCTTTACTGAATTCTTGACTCCGTGGCGCATTCCCCTTCGTTTTCTTTGCTGCTTCTGCACCAGCCTCTCCCCCCTTCCCTCCCCCTCCTTTACCCCAACCTCATCTATCACTTTCCTCCTTCCTCCTAGCACTGCTTTCTTCGCGGATAGGCTATCCAACGCCCGTTGACGGCTGGCATGCTCTGCAGACCAGTCTGCCGTCTTGCGACGCAGTGTCGCTTCGACTGCCAACGTCTCGTCTCCGCTCTCCGGAAATCTTTGCTTGAGTTTCGCGTTCGTTCGTTCGTTTTGTTTCCTCTCTCTCTCTCTCTCTCTCTCTCTCCATTGCCCCCCTTCTTGTGTAACAGTGTGCCGCCGGCGCCACCGCGACATGCGCGCCTTGTGTTAAGCATGCCCCTGTGCTATATGCGTGAATGCCTGCGCCTTTCTTTGCACCCACTTCTGCTGTTCCTATCCGCCATTATTTAGCCTTACACTCATATGCTTTCGGCTGCGACGTCAATCATGGAAGGCTGATGAGAGGACGTTGCAGGCTTGCGCCACCACAAACCTGAAGGTGCAGGACCTTCCAGCGTTGTTGCTGTGGGACTGTCCAGATGCAGGTACTGTGCCGGGGCACAACGGTGTGATAGAGACAACCTTTCTTCGCTTTCTCGCCTTCGTGATTTTGTTTGCCAGTCACCTGCAGCACCTTGGTGGGGCGACTGCCACTGTAAGATGAGTCATGAGCTTATGCGCTTCCACCCAAATAAACCATAACGCACCTGTTCCTGACACGTGCGCGCCTCGACTGATTTTTCTCTTTGCGCAAATATATGCTTCTACGATCAGATCGGATGTTGTTATTCACCAAAACCTCCCCGGTTTTCTTTTTATTTTGGACCGGTTTCTGACTTGTTACGGTTTTGGTGTCACGTTCCCTGACATCGTGATGTCGTCTTACTTTGTGGACTCCTTCGCGCACCCCGATACTACGCCGATGTGGTTTTCTTCTGCTCTTCTCCCTCTCAGTCTACCAGCGGACCTGGCTGCCTTTGTGGCACGGTAGTAGGTAGATCTGCGGGTCGGCGAGTGAGCGCAACGAAGGCGCTCTCATCGGTCGGACCGTTGCTTCATGATGTTGAAGTAACACCCTTTTTCTTCTTCTGAAGGAGAACACGGAGTCTCGCTATGTCGCCATGGTATCATGGGCTTAACGTCACCTTTACCCCCAAATCATTTCACACCCGTTAGTTCCTCGGTTTCCTTCTTAACATTCCATTTGCACCAAAGTTGAACTTTTCACATTTGTGATTTTCACAGAAAAAGATCTTGCTTCCTCTTTTTCTTTTCCTTTTAAAATATTTTAACAGCAATGATTTCGCTCCTATTTTTGTTCATCTCCCTCTTTTTTTTTTCTCTTTCTCTCTCTCCCACCGTTCTTCCTGCAAGACCTCAAGAACTCACAAAGGTGGAACAGGCGGCCGCACTGCATTCCCACAACATCTCAGATACTCAGCAGTTTCTATACACGAATACATACATCCGTCTCTCTCTCTCTCTCTTTCTCTCTCTCAGTCACACACATTATCTGTGAAAAGCAACTTTTCTTTTCACTCCACTCACCACAGAAGAAACCTCATTCCATTTACGTCGCCCCATACCCAAGTCAACTTCACTACACCGCTGACAAGGTTGCATTCTATCCTTTCCCCGCTCACCTGCCCCCCTCCCCTCCCGCTTCTACGTAAATAACCAATATGTCCATGCATTCTTTTTCTCTCTCTTTAACTACCCCTATCCTTTGTATTTTGTTCTTTAAAAGCAAACGTACCTTGGGCATTTGTATACACTGCCCCGTATCACCGTGACCTTGTTCACGGAGAGCGTGATTTTTTCTTTTCGTGAGAGCATCCATCTTTTATTTTGCTGTTTTCTCGCTCAACATGTTTGTACTGAAGCACCACCGAAGAGAGAAAAGCTTTTGAAGTCCTCTTGCAACGCTTGAGAGTCTTCTTCTGTACCCGAATTATGACAGAACAGGAGAGGATCCACTTCAGGAACTGCCCAAGCCCGCAAGGGGAAGATACGTCTGCTTGCACGTGAGGTGGGTGAGGTTTGCGCTGCACAGCACGTACGGCGTCGGGCACACGCACAAACGTGTGAAAACAAAACTATAGTGCTACGCCACGAGCTCCGTTGCTGCGGCACTGACTGCAGAGTTGCGTTACTGTCCAAGGGAAATGTTGTGGCTGTGGAACCTATGGGCTACTGTTATCATGCCATCACTTTCGTTCAGCCCTTCATCTCCTTCCTCACTCCTTCTAAAAACCCTCCTGACGCGTTTCTAGAGCCTAGTGAATCGTTGCTCGTCATTCTAGTTAGCTGTTGGTTGGACCACTTTAGCCCTCGTCTCTTTCTCTCTTTCTCTCTCCTTACCTTCCCTATCGCGCCGTTGTGTTCGATCGCTCATCTTTCAGTCATCCCTGTTGAGAAAGCGCAACCATGTTCCGCGTCAACTGCCGTCGCCTAGGTCACCAGCTCATCAAGGAGCCTATGGGCCATGAGGAGACCACCTTCTCCCGCGGTGTCCGTACACGCCACAACGCCTTGAAGCACGTGGCGGGTGTCGCCGTCTTCTGCGGCGTCGGGTGCGTCTGCGCGCTGTACTCGTTCATTTCCGCCCAGCGCCGCGTCTTCACGACGGTGAACAGCGAGGGCACGCTGGTGAAGTCCACTTGCCCGTGGAACTGGTGGAAGTTCTAAGCTACGAGTCTTGTCTTGCTATGACGAATTCAGGACTGTATTTTATCTCTTTCGCGTTGTTATCGTTGATGTCGTTCTCACCTCAAGCACAAAACTTACTTCATCTCCAGTTTACGTCTGACTTTGTGTTCTACATGAGACTCTGGCTCGATGGCTGAGTAGCCCGTACTCTCCACGGAGCTCTTCGCTTTTCTAGGATTAAAAAACTTACTTTTCTTACAACAAGAAACTTCCCAAACTATCTTTTTCTTTGTCCCGATCTCATTTAGTGCTTAGCGAGTCATTATGACAACGTTCCCCATGGGCGGAGGAGCAACCCCAATGCAAAGACAGAAACTTCACAAAGACCCAAGCAAGCAGTGTGTTACGGCAAGCTCAGCGTACAGAACGCAGTAGCGGCTTCAGGAGAAAGGGGGGTTGCCGCTCTATTATTCGGTACCTCCTCGCTCTGATTGCGCAACGCTTTTTCTTATGGTGTTGCGCTGAGGGAGAGCTCAGATCGCCGTTGCGTTGGGCCGATGGCGACACCTCCTTACTGGCCGGTTTGCCCAGTCGTTCGCGAATCGAAACGAAGGAGTACCTTGCGCTCACGCAACTACACATGCATGCTAACATGTATCAACACTTGCGTTCTCTGAATTTCTTACACTTTGACGTAACTTCACGGTTAGCCCCTGTTCGCCCTGAAAGAAACAAAAAGAAAGGGAGTAGGCCCATCTTTGGTAACAGAACCGCCCTCCAGGCCTCTCGTGCAGGCGTCGACTCGTCTTTTCCTCTCCTCTTTCTCTTTACGTCAGATTCCATCATGAGCACCCGCATCCGCCGCTCTACCCGGGGCTCCTCCAAGGCACCCAAGACGGCCAAGAGTGGCGGGGAGCGTGCCCGCGCCCCCTCGCTGCGGGACGTGTACATGAAAAAGTGCGCGGAGAGCGGCATTCACCCAAACAGCGGCCTCATGGAGATGCTCCCTGATAAGCCTGGGGCTGCCTTTCCGCAGGAGGCTCTCGATGTTAGCAACAACTACCTGGGCGACAAAGGAGTAGTCCCGCTGTTGGCGGCAATTGAGCGCATGACGAATCTACGGGCGCTCGTGCTAAGCGAGAATGGGCTACGCAACAGAGGCGTAGAGGCGGTCTGCGGTGTCGCGCTGAAACACCCCAGCCTCGAGTACATTGACGTCTCCGACAATTACATTAGCGATGGTGCGGCACAGAGCTTAGAAAAGCTTCTACGCGGGAACCCACGCATGGTTGAGGTTGTCTTTGAGAACACCAAAATTGACGTAGAATGGAGAGTCAAGCTCAAGGACCTCATTGCGGCCAACCGCAGTGCGGATCCCTCCGCCGCCGCAGCTCCTTCCATTGTCGCAAACACCACTGGCGCAGCGGGAAAGGAAAAACCCTGATTACCTCGGCTAGGCAGAGAAGCTCCACTGTCTCTTCGTTTTCGGATGTTTGAGGGGAAAAGGTGTGGAACAAACACCCACCGATACCGCGTGGCTTCGCCAACAGGCACACATCCCTCTTCTTCCTCCCGTCCACATGTAAATTATCTTGATGTTCCTTGGAGCGTCTGCCCTGCTTTTGAGTTTTGAATGCTTGAATCGGTTGCAGTGACCTCTTCTCACAGGACGCACAGGAAGTGAAAAATGGGTGAACGAATCACTACCCAAACACACACACACAAAAAAAAAAAACGGAGGCAAAGAGAAGTAACGGCAAAGCAAAAGATGCATCTTCGCTGACGGCCCTTATCCGGTTTCGTGGATGACCAAATTTACGGTGAGCTTTACGAGTGTGTTGTCTGCGACGTCAAGTCCGTAAGTTGGAGACTAGGTCATGCGTTCCGTGAGCCTGCCACAGAGGGAATCTGACAAGGGAAAGACAAGATGAACAGGCGCTCTCCGCCGTCCCCCCACAGACCTATCAATGCAAGATACACATCAAGGTCGCCAATGGATTCGATCCGTCACCGAAAATGCTCTTTTCTCATTCTCTCGTTCTCTCCGCGCCTTTTTAAAACTGCACTCGCTCTGTCTGCTGGCGTTTAGCTAGGATTCCACAAAGGCCTACTTCAGTTGCGCTTCCTCCCTGAACATCCGAGAGGGAAAAAGGAGGATATTGAAGGCACAGAAGCAACGAAGCAAGCACCGAAATCGGTAACTGGATACTCATCTTATCCCAGAATGACGGAGAGCGAGGAGATGCCGCCTCTTCCCTTGCGATTCCCGTTGAATGCCATCATCTCGGCAGAGCATCAAAAAGTCTTTTCCACCCTCCTTGACGTGAACAAGGAGCGCAACTTCAATGCGGTGCTTCGAGTCGCAGGTGGTTGGGTGCGCGACGCGATACTGCACAAGCATTCGAACGACATTGACATAGCGATTGAAACCCCACCCGGGGCGACAGAGCAGATATCCGGACGCTTGTTCGCGGATGCCGTGGCAGAATACGAGGCGTCGCACGGCGGAGCGCGCACTCGCACAGTCAGCACCATCCGAGTGAACCCTGCCATGTCCAAACACATTGAAACGGCCACGGTCTGCGTCCACGATATCCCTGTCGAGTTCTGCGCGCTGCGCACAGATGATTATAGCGAGGACTCTCGCATTCCACAGGTGCGACCAGCTACCGCGCAGGAGGACGCGTACCGCCGCGATTTCACGGTGAATGCGCTATACTATAACTTGACCACAGGGGATGTGGAGGACTTCACCACGGGCATGGCCGACTTGGAAAGGCGCGTGCTGCGCTGCCCTTTGGAACCTCGCACCACCTTCCAGGACGATCCCCTCCGCCTGCTGCGCGGGGTGCGCTTTGTAGGACAGCTGGGCGACCTCAACTTTACCCTCGATGAGACCATCCCAGCGTGTGTGGACGCGACGCTGCTCGCGATGCTCCTCCAGAAAGTGTCGCGTGAGCGGATCGGGAAGGAGGTGACCAAAATGTTCTCCGGCGCCCGTCCCGAGAAGTGCATTGACCTCCTCTTCTCCATGCACCTGCTGCAGGATGTGCTGCTGGTGGAGGTCTACATGAAAGCCGTGCCTGGGAAGAAGAAACACACCGCTGAGATTGACCACGTCGTGGCGCTGAAGGACACAGCACCCGAAGAAGCCATGACAGTGCTGCGCCAGCTCAACAGAACTGTTGTGCCGTGCTTCTCTGGTGTGGCTGTTGCCGAAGCGAATGAGGAGGAAGAGCCCACCATGCCCTTCGCCATGCTGGAGGACGAAAAGCTCGTCGCCGTTCTCTTTACAGTGCTCATTCCGTTTTTCCGCCGCGCCGACGACCAGGCAGCCACAGAGGAACGGGTGTACGCCGTCACTATTAATAGCCTGAAAATGCCCGTCACTGTGCACAACGCCGTCCGGCGCATGGTGGACTGTTACAACGCGCTGCGGCGAAGCGAACTCTCGATAGCGGAACTCGCGCCGTCGGATGGGGTGATGAGTGGGCCTACAAAGATGAAAATTGTGGATGCCTTGAGTCATCTCAACGACAAGTCAGTCATCCCGGATGCATTCAAGGTGGTGTTGCTGAACTATTTGGTGCTTGAGTGCAACCCGACTGTCCTGGAGAGCGATTGCGCGCAGCGGACTGCGATGAACATGTTTGCCCCGCTGTGGGAAGGGCTGGCGGAAGAGCCGCTCCTGTTGGCAGCGTTCCAGTTCGAACCACTGGTGACAGGGACCGAAGTGCGGAGCTTGCCTGGGGTGAAGCCAAAGCAAGTCGGCGAGATCCTTCTCCACACCCGACGAGAGATGATTCTTAACCCAACCATCACAAAAGATGAGCTGCTGGACAGCATCAAGAGGACGTTCCTGGCTTCCGCTTGACTGCCTTTGAGGCGTTCAAAGAGTCGTCTTTCTCCTGGATCTGTGTCGATGCTTACGCCACCCTCCCCGGGCGCCGTTTACGGTCCTCGTACAGCTATCATTAAAACGGCCCAAATACCCGCACAAGAAGGCTATCGTAACATACATGTACGGAAACGAAGCACACGTGAACGGTAATAGGGCAACAACGAAGCAACGCCAAATCCTATCGGCTGACGGAAGTGGGTGAGGCATGCGTTGAGTCACGGCTGACGTTCATTGCTCTCACGTGATTCTGAGCCCTCTTCTTACTCACTTTGAGAGACGATGCTGCCGTGTCGACCGAGTGAGCCAACCGTTGCGCACAGTACGTTGGCGTTTCATGCAGAAAAATTGTCCCTTTTCTCCATTGTGTTTTGTGACGTACTGTCCCTTCTGCTGTGTCCTCTTGAAACTCCTAACGGACGCTCATCTCTTTGGAAACGGATTGCGTGGCCATCATTGCAGCCGTTTTCAGAACAGCTGTCTTTGAGATTCTCCTTTGTTGTGATAGCGCGAAGGCTGAGTCCGACAAGGCGCTCAACGAATAACATAAATAGACTCTTTTCTGTTTTGGCAGTCATCTGTATCCGTGACCTGCAAAGCACATAGATTTCGCACCTGGCGTCGCGCTCGTACTGGGGCATTTCTTTCAAACACACCTCATACCCTACTTTTCCGTCTGTGCCTTTCCCTTCTCACCGCCTCACCCACCTCGAGCTCATGGCCTCGATTGACCTGGCGCCGGTTGGGAACCTGACCTTATTGAGGCAAAGCGGCGAAGGCTCTAGCTCTCATCGAATCCATGTGCTCCCCCTTTTACCGAGCGAGGGGTTCTCAGCAGCATCCGCCGTGCCAGCGCTGCGGTGCGTGCGGGCCAAAATAGGCCGTGCACCCGAGTACGGTGTGTGGACAGAGGGCAAAGGCTTCGAGCGTGTCAAGGCACTGGATCCCAAGTGCGCCTCGGGTGTTGGTGGGGCCTGCACGGACGGCTCTGCGACAGGTCTCTTCTTGACTCGCGAGGGCGGTAGTCGTGGCGTTGGCTTCACATATGTGGAGCATGAGAGGAACGCCCCAACACGTCTTTCCACGAAGCCACTAACGTTTTCTGAAGAAATCACCACCGTTCTCGCACAGGAGGACGTTCCTTCTTCGCTGTGGCCGACGTCTTCCGTGCCCGTGGTCACTGCCTGCGTGCTGCGCCGTGACACCCCGCACGGTCCAATGGTGGCGTGCCTGCTAAGCGTCTGCGATGGACAGCAAGAACAGTCCCCGCTGATCCTTCTCGTCGGTGCTCTTCGCACGGGCCGGTGGCACGCCACGTCCGCTGGTGCCTACAGACAAGGGACTACTCCGGCACTCTTTCTCCGCCCGCACGGCGAGTCGGTCGTGCTCTTGGACAGCACGGTGTCTCCTGTGAAGATGGGCCAAACCACTCCACCGAGGCCTACCACCTCTCTCGCCGAAGCTGCACGGTGCTTCCATCTGGTGGAAGGGTCTGCCGCCGAGGAGACCGTTGTGGCAGGACAGGCGGCAAGGACCACTGCTGCTGCTGCTGGCACATCGCACACTGCCTGCGTGACACTGAGGGAAAGAACACTTCTCGTTCGTCCAGATGAGACGCCGACCCTTCACTCGCTTCGCTTGTTTCGCAGCGGTGCCTTTCACACAGAGGAACCCGTGCCTCCAGAGGGGACCTTATGCGACGTTGACCTTGGCGGCTCATCGACCGCAACGTCGGTGGCACCTATCTTCACCATCGGCTTGCCAAGTTTTGTTAGTGCGTCAGCTGACGAAGAACTGCTCTACGTGACACCGAACGCAACCCTGACGTCGTTCCTCGGGAGCTACCACCGTATCCCCAGCACACTCGCGCCGGTGGCCAGCGCCGTTGCGGCCTTGCCTCCTGACAACGCTCAATTGCTCCCAGACCGACCACGCGGCGCCTGTGTTGCGTTTTTCTTCTCTCCACGCGCCAGCAACTGCCTGTACGCCGCAGAGGTGTGGCGAAACGGTCCTCTGGGTCAGTCCGAAGGAGGTACCAACGGCGTCCCTGTCACCATTGGCGCCAACGCGAGCGCGGGCTTCCTGTCTAATCAGGTGACGCTCCGCGAGAGCAGCGGCATGGGAGTTAAAGGGGCCTCCTCGTTGAAACTCGGAAAGTGGTTTGGTAAGGGAAAATCAACGGGGACAACGGCGGCACCAGACAGTGTGTCGCCTGCCACAGACGGCCCGTTCGCTGCGTCGAGACAATTGTTGGTGACGCATGCGGATAGTGGTGTGGTGTACTTGTGTGTGGCCAACGGCACGAGCGCCAGCATCCTCCGTATGAGCCGGTGCGTATTGGGTAGTTACGAAGGAACAGGGCAGGAGAAAGAGGAGGGGTTGGAGGCTCTGACCCGTGACCCGCGTGCATCCCCTGTGGCCGATGGAGAGGAACTGGGCGACGCTCTGTCTGAACTCGCCAAGGTCTCACACGCTTCCAGCTTGAGTGAGCGCAAGGAGGCAACCGAGCGTGCACTCCGTCGCGTCTTGCCCACTCTGCAGTACGTTGGCGCAGCGCAAAAGGATGTGTACCTTATCCAGCGCGTCTTCTGTGCCCTCCTGGAGGCCCACCAACCAACGAGCTACGAGGAGTGGCAGTATGTCTGGGCCTCCGTCACCCGGATGCAGGACGCGCTGTCCCGTCGGACCCACACAACGGGCGAGCTCGTCTTCACAGACTTCTTCTTTCTTGAACTTGCACGGCAGTACGTTGATGGCCACGCTTCGAGTAGCGACGAAGCGGAGCGCCTGAGAGGCATCTTGGAGAGTCTACCCCACGTGGTGTCCGATGAAATGAAGGATCTGGTATCTATTACAGCCGCCGCCCCACCAGAGCAACCCGCCACCACGTTTGTGCTCGAAGCACTGGCCAGCCGCACGTCTTTGCTCCCCCTCGCAGAAGAGGTGATTCGAAGGTTTGTAGAGACCTCAACCATGGCGAATGGCGCTTGCACTGTGCGGCCAAAGCGCGGTGCCGCTTCGTGCGTTCATACGGTTGGCACGCTATTGCTGGCGTCATGCCTGGACCTCGTTGTATCTGTCGTGCAGGACTCGGCAGGAACGTTGTCTTGTTACTGTGATATTGGGGACCGTCTAGCCGGCGAGGCGAAAAAACCACGCGCGCACCTGCAAGTGCCCGTGCAACCTTTCCGCACCCAAGCAGAGTTCCACCGTGCTCTTGTGCTCGCGGCCGACATGCTTTGCGTGCCCCAGGAGCCGATGAAGGCGGGTGCAGCAGAGGAAGGAGGCCATGCGCAGTCACAGTACCTCATCCTGCCCATGCTGGCGCTGGCGGTCAGCCGTCGAGTGCATTGTCTATCAGCCTTCTTTCAGCTACACGCGCCGCTCCTACAGGACGCCATCGCGCAAAGTTCTGGCGCGCCACAGACGACTTTATCGGACAACACCACATGGATCCAGGCAGCCGTCCATGCCCTTTCACGCCCACATGAAGAGGAGGTTCGCCAGGCTCTCCTTCCGGCGGTAGCGGGGACAGATCCTGTGACCGTGGTGGAGGCGCTGGCGTACGTGCTGACCAGCGGCGGGAGGTCCCTCAACAGGACACTCCTGCGTGCTGCGAATGCGGCGCTACCGGGGGAGGTGTGCGCGTGCTCCGTGGTCCTTCTTCTGTTTTCCGTGGGGGAGCGTCTTGTGGGTGCCCAGAATAACTTCTGCGCCGCGGCCGCCAAGACGACACTGGCAACGCGTGCAAACGCGAAGGAAGAGGCTGAGGAAGCGCTGCAGGAGTGTCGTCGACGACTGGCAACGGCCATGAATCGCGCGTTGCGCGTGTGGGGCGAGGCACTGTCTCAGTTGCCCTACAAACTACCCGACATGCTCGCAAGCTACGCAGCCGAAGTGGCCGCTTCCCTTCAGCGCCGTGGCGGTCACGAGCCTTTGACAGCACCACCCTCCGGAACGGTAATCTCTCGCATGCTGATCCAAAGCTTGCGTCTGCTCACATTGACGTACTACACCCAGCAGTTGGTGCTTCGCATGGACAGAGCAAAGGAGCTGTGCGACAAGGCGGCGGCAACGGGCGATGAGCTGTCTGAGTTTCACCCTGCCATTGACGGGAGCCTGCAGGCGCTGTTTATTCTTAACGCACTGCGACAGGATTGCATCCCGTTGGACTGGCTGCGCGGGAAGCTGCTCGGCATGATTGAGACGGTGCTCCCGCGGTTGACGCAGCCACGCTCTGCGCCGTGGGCACCGTTCTTTGTACACGTCCTGGAGCTCTCATCGATGGTCGACACAGGGCTTGCCTCGCTGAAGAAGCGGTACTTCACCCTCCTCGACACCTTGCGGAACACGGAGCTCTTCTTGGCCGAGGAGGACGCTGTCCGAACGGCAACGCACACGTACATGTCAAAGGCTGACCGACTTGCCCGTGCACTCAGCATCCAGGATGAATTTATTGACGGGACACCACCATCCTCAGGGCACGCAAAACTGTCCCGGCAGACTCTGTTTGTGCTCTCGCACACTGCGGACGCGACGCTGCCGGCCTGGGTGCACAGTCACTCGCTTGCGTCACGGCAGTTCCTCGTTGATACGGAATGGACGGACCGTCTGTGGGCCATGGAGCGAATGCAGGAGCCGTTCCGCGAGGCCACTGAAGCCATCTCCGCACGGTTGTTGAAGGAGCGCGAGTATGTGGAGAAACAGCTGCCGCTTGCCGGCAGCAGTAGCGAGGAGTCGTCGCTCTCCTCACAGCTGCAGCGGCCCTTGTTCTCGGCTTTGTGTGAGGTGGCGCCACCGTTGCGGTCGCACAGCGTTGTCACGCGGTCCACCTCTCCTGCCCCTGGATTAGACAGTGCCTCTGTTCCAACGCGGTCCCCACCCGTTGCGCCGCGGACGTTTTTAAATTTGGCGCAGCGCACGGCGCCAGACGAAGCCTCGACGCCAAATCATGCTGACACAGAGCGGGTCCCAAATGCTCCTGCACACACGCAGCAACGGACGGGTTCGGTAACCAATGCGACACCTGGTGGTACCGCTGACGCCATCGAAGCGAAAGAGGCCACGCAGCGCGGGGCAGAAGACTGCGGGGTCAACGGCACGCTTGCCAGCCCGCCGCTCCCTCATGACGAAAGTACTCATGCTTTGACCGCTGACAAGGTTCCCGCTGCCATGGAGGCCGCCAGCAATGGTCACACAGGGCTCTACTCTGCCAAGGACGTTGCCTGGTGGGAGACAAGCACCCCTTCTCCGGCAAGGGACGGGGCACACGGACAAGACACAAGCCAGGGCAGCCGTGGCGAGCAAGGAGCTTTGTCCGACACAGACACCTCCTACACCACAGCGACAAGTCGCAGTACCGTAGCGGGTGCGGAGCCTGCGGCCGAAGCACCAGACAGACACAAGACACCAGGCTCTTCCAGATGTGTGTTGCACCATAACCCTGCCCAGCATGACGTGCACGTTGGTGGAGCCGTCGAGCGCAAGCGCGGCCACTGCCGCTGTCGGCATCTTCACAAAAAGTGTTCGCACCACTCCCATCGCCATCGTCACACCTCCGCTGACGCGTGGGGCTGTCGTGGTCGCGCGCTCGACGCACCAGCGTCGCCATTCCTCCTTTCCGCTGACGGCCTCCCCGCTGCGAACGTGACCTCCGCCCACGACCCGTCCGTGAGGGCCCTCGCCCATACCGAGCGGCTGCAGTTGCTCCAGTTGAGCCGTGCGGCGCTATCCCCTGGCACGACTTGTGTCCGCACCAAGGAGGAAGGACGTCCGACGACGTCGCAAGGCCGTACCACCACACCAGCGAGCCAACAGAGCCCCGCTGCCATGGACAGCAATGGCCAAGTGGCGCTGCTTTCACTGGGAAATGGCGGCGGGCATGGAGGCGGACGGCAGCGGGTGCATGTGCAGCTGTTTGGCGCTTCACCGGAGAACGAGAATGCTGCAGTACCTCTTCAGCCCCGGGACGAGCTGCCGCTGCGCGAGGCAGATGCCTCTCCGTTCCTGCGCAGTGCCACCGCCAAAATGTCTGTGCGATACTTGGAGCCCCCACCTCTCCCCGCTGCTTCCGTCTTCACGGCCCCACCACCCTTGCTGCACCTTTCCTTGCCTCGGACAGAGAAGGCACCGCCACTCTCCACGGCAGCTGGGTACCAGGGGCAGCAAGATGCGGACACCACCTTCGCTCCTCCTGCTCCTCCTGCTCCTCCTGCTCCCCTTGCTCCTCAGAGCACACCTGCTGCGCCGGGTGCCCAGGCACCGCAGCCTCCGGGGTTCCCGTCCCCTGCGGAGGTGCACCCCTACGCCCAGGTTCCCCGCGAGCACGAGCCACCCACCACGCTGCCGCTCCATAACCAACGCAGCGAAACAGGACCCACGCCAGTGCCTCTGCTACCGACGGAGTCGACGTCGGCCACCGTTCGTGCGCCAGAGCTAAAGCAGCCGATTTTGTCGCCTAGCGAGCTGACAGACTTCCGTCGTTACACAGACGAACTCAAAAGCAAAGGCACCGCAGCGTTCCTTCCCGTCCCTGTCGCCGCCTCCTCCCTGCCTTGCGCGTCCACCGTGTCCCCGTCGCTTGGGGCAGTGCCAGCCTCCCAAACGCAGGGCATCCCCTCCTCTGCAGGTGGGCCAAGTTACGTGTCCCTTCTCGAGCAGCACAACACTTTCCTTCAACGTGTCGAGAGTGTGCTGCACAAACATGACAGCGAAAATGAGCAGTTCCACGCCAGGCTCTTGGACGCAGTGCAGCGAAGTAACCTGAGTGCGCCGCTCGCCAGGCCGCCCGGGAACGGTCTTTCTGCAGTGGAGCAGGCGAAATTGGTGCAGAACACAATACAGCAAAGGAATGACCTTATGAACCTCAACCAGCAACTTCTCGACCTTCAGCTGCACGCTGCTCGAGCGTCCACAGGCGTTGTTAAGCAAGACACAACCGCGGCACCGCAGCTGCCACCAGCTCTGTCTGCTGGACCAGCTTCCTCCCAGCCGTCCTTCATGACTACCTCCAGTACCGCGCTACCAGTGCCTTCCTCATGGCCCCCCAACCAAGCATCCGGTCCCCATGCCGTGGCGACAGGGACTCACACCTTGCCCCCACCCGTGCCGAGGGTGGCGACCACCACCACCACCACCTCCAACAGTGCCGCGCAAACCTCTCCCGTGGCGGTCCGTGATGCCGCTGTGGAAACTGATGTGTCACCCCATGCGCACGCACCAGCACCACCGGTCGATGAACGCGCGACCAAGAGCGTGGAGGCCTCCATGGCGGACTTGAATCGCCTCAATGCAGAGTTGCTCAGCATGAACGCCTCAGCAGGCGCGATGGAGCGGGCGATTGCAGAGACGCGCGAGGCCATTGGGCGGTACGAAGCCTGCCGCTCTATGGACGCAGCCAATGCGGAAGGAGCCGCCCTTCTCGCCTCGCTGCGGCATAGGACAGAGGCGGCTGAGCGACGGCTTGCAGAGGTGACAGCGGCTGCCAAGCAAGGCACCGCTAGCGCCTCGTCTACCGCGCCAGGGAAACCCCTTGTCACCCCTTGGAGCGCCTTGAAGCAGTCCACGACACCTATCGTCACGCCCACGGCTCGCCCGCCCCTGTCCTCCCAAGAGCAGCCGCTACAGCCACCGCCGCAGCAAGCAGAGGAGGCCTCTCACCAGAGTTCGTGGCTGGGGCAGAGCCGGCGCGCAGAGTGGGAGAGTGAAGGAGCCGCCGTCCCCGTCCCTCAGGCGAATGCACCAGCTCCGGCTTCTACCCAGCAGATAGCGAGGAAGTCCTCGGCGCCAGCACTGCGTCCACCGCCACCGCCGCCCGTGCAGCCACAGACGCACCACTCAGGCCCTCTGTCCCTCCAGACGGAGCCCAGCACCCCGGCGCGCGTATTCAGAGGGACGCGTTCTCCAACGCACGCCAACAGCTCGCACTTCTCCTCCTCAACGCCACCCATTCCTACCTGGGACCCCACACGCCAGGCACCCCAACAGCCACTCTCAGCCGTGCGGCCGCTGCAGCCAAGGGAACCCCATGGTGCCGCACCACCCGCAGCGGGAGGGGCCTCTGTGACGACTCCCTCCACCACCGGGTCCACCAGCCAACCGACGGACCTCGGCACCCTCTACGCCTCCACACGCCACCCGGCTGGCAGTAAGTCCGCCAGTAGGCGCACCTCTCCTTCTACCTCACTGCGGCCACCGCAGAGGTCGACCTCCGCTGCCACCACCACTCATGGCGGCCGCTTCTCCGCTTACGCACCGGCTTCTACCGTGGCTCCCAAAGCTGCCCCAACCCGCACCCGCCAACGAAGCCAGGCAGCGGGTCCGCAGGCGCCGCGCACCGTTTCGCCAGAGCCGCAGCGTCCCTCGCTTTCTGCGTCTGCGCGTCCACCGACGGCCACCGCATCAGGCACGCGTCCCCCCACGCTGGCGCACTCCACCTCCCAGAGATTCGAAGCTCGTCAGCACAGCCGCCGCGAGGAGAGCATGGCCCAACGGTTCGCGCAACTGGAGGCTGAATTGTTCGGATAGCGCGCAGGACCTACTCTTTGCTTTGCAACTGTGAATTTCGTCGCGCGTACAGCTGGAGCTATGTTGAGGGTGCGTAGTGCACTCACGCTGCGAGGTGAGTGATCAAGCTCGCTGTAGAGTGTGCTTGTAGCTACGGACTGCCCAGGGTGTGCAGCGGACGCACGCGTTACAACCTACACTTAATCAACTGTTCCATATAAACTCGCATAGAATTGATTAGCCCCAACGGCAGCATAGACGTGTCACTCCCCACTCTTACCTCTGCGCTGTTGTGCCAATGAGAAACCAACAGCATCTACGTCAACAAGAACAGCAAAGCACCACGATAAAAAGTAGCCTGTCTCAGGCAAGCGGACCGATGCCCTCTGCGAGAGAACGACTCGTATGCGTCCCACACACACAAAAAAAAAAAAAAAAGGAATGCTAAGGCAGTTTGCCTCTGATATAGGCACATAGCTGTAGTGA
>JASAOC010001922.1:0-25517 GCA_030849835.1 Herpetomonas samuelpessoai
AGGCCGACGAGGACTTTGGCTGGGCCGAGCGCAACGACAACGCCTGGGAGCAGTAAGTCGTTCCTGTTCACTTCACTTGACCTATGGTTCAAGGAACAACAACAGGGACTCTCGCTGGTAACGGTTGCTCTCTCCCCGTAGAGCCACCCAGATGCCAGTGCTGACACACCGGCTTAGTTCGTCATCCCAAGTGCGCAGTGTTCTCGTCCTACGGGACAGCATAAGAGAAAAAAAAGGAAGCACATTTTAAAATCTTAATTTCGTTATCATTTCTCCTTTACTTTCACGTTGTGTTCGACGGTGTCCTTCCGGCCCTGACAACGCAGTCCTCCTTCCCAAAACAAAACAGTATACATGAGTAATCTGCTACCACGAAGGATGGTGATTTAAACAGATACACGCGCTGTGCGGCAGGCTCCCCTGAGGGTGACCTCGACTAGTTGCGCACGGTTGCAACGTTCGTAAACACGGCATCGCTGAGCTTTGTGTCCCGCGTGGTCCAGCACGTGGAAGAAACAAGCTGGCCTTCTGGTGTACCACTGGGTCAAAGGGTGACTAGATATCACGAGACTTGTTCTTTCGTCCTCTCAAGAAGCAACTCTTCATGAGCGAGAGTGCAGGTGGCGAACCCCTTGACACCTTCCCACCTGGTGATTTCTTATGACATGGTCCTTTAACTGTTCTCCGTTTCCACCGAAACCCCCTTCTATGATTCTGTTTCAAAGCTACAGTCGTCGTGAATTCATTCCTTACCAAACGCCGCGGTTTTTTGAGTTGAGACGAAGGTTTCCCTGTTCGACTCATTCGACCAACTCCACAGTGTTGGCGTGTTGATCTCCGTCACCCTCTGATGCAGTCGACTGGGGCCCGAACGACGCCGTGCTCGAGCTCGAGCTGCCGCGGCTGCTTCGGAGAGATTGCCGAAATCGTTGCCAGTACGAAAGGTTTGTACTGGCAACAGACAAAGGGGACCGGCGATGCGCACACCGTGAACGTCATCTGGCGTGCTCTGTGCGACATGTGCGAAGACCTCCTGACGCGGAAGAAGTCCGTCATTGTGCCTGATTTTTTCCACGCAAGCATCAAGGTGGAGAAGATTGCGTATTACGGTCGTACGGTGCACCATCACAAGCCGCAGATTGTCCTGCTTCCCGACTTCACCTCCAAGTTTCACTTGCAAAACGTTCTCGTCATGAGGGACGCGCACTACCATGCGACGGTGCCGTGCTACGTGAGCTACACAACACTGGGTGCTCTCTTGGGCATTGACAAGTACATCGTGGAAGCTGCCGTCAAGGATTCAGTGCGAGAAATCGGCAAGTATCTTGGACGCAACCCACAGTCCACCCTCACCATCGACGTTGGCATCGGCTTCCTCGAGTTCCGTGGAAGGGAGTACCGCATGAAGTGGTCCAAGCCCTTCCTGGACGCTCTCACGGCCGTGGTTGGCGCGGACTCCATTGTCACGCCGTACGATCCTCCGTCCATGACCAAGGGCGGCCCGACGGCGGACTGCCGTTTCCAGTCCGGCTGTCTGCGCGAAGACACGCTGCGGGAGTCCATTGCCGCCACCGTGGATGCGGAGGCTCGGTTGACAGTGGCGGAAATGAACGACGGTCTCGGCGGATCCTCCTATCGGAAGACCTACTGGTAAGAGCAGTGAACCTTTACACAGAGAGAGAGAGAGAGAGCGAATCTCCTCTTATCACTCGTAATGGGTAGCTCACTCACCAAGAGAGGGAGAGATGAGAGGAGACGAGGTGAGGCGTCTGTGAATGAACAAGGCTCCCGGCAGTCATGGGCGTTTGTTGTTTTCGCAAGGCATAACTTTCTCTCCATGAAGCGACCATACAGCAAGGGAGGAGACCGTTATTGCTTCCTGTTGCCAGATGCCGTAGACAGGTCATTCATTGTTCGTTCTGCGCAGATGCGCTCGTGTCCGTCTAAATTTTTCCCCCAGGTGTTGTGAAACTGAATGTAAAATATGTAAATGTTTCAATTCTATTTCCAAATATGATCCCTTTGTTTGCTTCGCCTCACCTCCGTCCTGGACCCCTGCGGAAAGAAAATATATCATTTGCTGATGGGTAAGCGCAACTGCCACGACAATGCAATGGAGGAAGAAGGAATATGGTGCAAGCCAAAGAGAAACGCTGCGACAGCTCCTGCTAGGAGAGTTGACGAGAACACTTTCTCAATGAGCCCGGCACTCTCGACGTCCTCTGCAACGGTGAAGTATCAATTGGGAGCTACGGTACGAAATCTCCCCCGAGTTCGAAGGGCTGATCGTCCTCAACAAACACCTTTCACGTGCTCTATGTGATCTCAAGACATTCTTTCATGTGTGTAGGTCTCCGCGAATCTGGACTCCCTTTCCCTTCCCGCCCCTTGCCTCCTTACTTCCCGGTTGGTCAATTGCAGTCACAAACGTGTCTATTTAAGCGGTAGCCTCTTTCGTACACGAGGACCTCCCATCATCCGTACTTTTCCTTAAGATTATCTATTGACTCGCTGGATTTCTTTTCCTTTTTAGTTTCCCCACGCTTTGTCTTCCCTTCAACCCGGGTCGTTCTAGCGTCGGTCAGTTATCCAAAGTTGCGTTGTCTGTCACAATCGAGTGCTTTCATCTGAAAACACTTTCACAGCAGCGGTAATACACACACAAACAGTCTCCTCACACCGTTCCTTCTCGGTTCATTTTCTTCTGTTTACGGACCTTTCCGCAGCGTCACAACAATGAACCCGAGCGGCAACAATAACTACGGCGGCGGTCACAGTGCGGGCGCGCCAGGAATGCCTCCCATGGGCATGGGACGCGGCGGTGGCTATGTGCCTCCACCCCAGCAGCCACAGCAGCCGCAGCAGGGCGGGTACTACCCCCCTCCCCAGCAGTTCCAAGGCGGTTATGGGTACGGTGACATGAGCGGCTACGGTGGTGGTCGTGGTGGGTACGGTGGTGGGATGCCCCCACAGCAAGGTGCTCCTTACATGGGCCAGCAACAGCCGCCGCAGCAGCACCAGCAGCAGCAGCAGCCGCGGTACGGCTACGGGGGTCCGATGCCTCAGATGGCCGGGGGTTACTTTCCGCAAGGCGGCTACCCTCCTCAGGCACAGCAAATGTACGGCGGGTACCGACCACAGCAGCAGCAAGGCTTCTACGGTGGTGCCGGCTATGGACCTGGCGCGGGCGGCTACGGCGGCATGGGTGGTATGGGCGGCATGGGCGGCCGCGGCGGCCAGCGTGGGGGTCGTGGAGGAGGCCGTGGCGGTGGTCGGGGCGGTCACAACAACCAGCGCCAGCAGCACCCGGCATTCCTCGTGCACGTCGAAAGCTTCGCGAAGCTCGACGAGATTGGCCGCAGAGGCGCCATGGAGGGCGTTGTGCCGCAGCAGACGATCTTCAACATGGCAAACCAGGCCGGCCACCAAACGGTGCGCGCGCTCTTTGTTGTGGGCAAGCAGTACCTCGCTGCACGCATGAGCTTCCCCAAGTCCCAGGATGACATGCTCCTCTCTGAAAAGACGGTCAAGGAGTTCCTGGACATTTCGCAGGTGATGACTGACGACGGGTCCCCTGTCGTGAACGTAGAAAGCGGCTCGACCTTGCCTCGCCATCTCTTCAACCACCTCGGCGGTGCGTTGCACATTGTACTTCCCTTTGACAAACCGGAGCCGGAGGGCGAGTCCCCTGTCGCGGCGGACGTGACGGCCTCTCCTGCCGACACCGCACGAGAGCTTATGGTGCGCCGCAGCATCTTTGAAAAGGTCATTGAAAAAATTAACGAAGAGACACCTGCTTCTGTCGAATTCTTCAAGAACCTCACCCGCGAGATGTTCTCCAACGTTCTCGGCAGCGCCGAGGGCGACGACGACGAGGATAACGAGGACGGCGATGCCAACAAGCAACAGCAGCAGCCACAGCAGCAGAAGAAGCCGCTGGTGGTGTCGCTGGGCTGCCCACAGGGTGCACGCATCCTCGGTGCCGCCCTCAAGTCCGACAAGAAGCGCGCGGCCTTCTTTGACATGATGAAGCCAGAGAAGAAGACCACCGACGCACCAGAGCGCACCCTTTCCGAGGAGCTGTTCCGTGTCTTCTTCACGGGTGTTCTGCTCTCTCGCTTCGTCTTTGAGTGCTTTGGCTTTTCCATTGTGTCGTCCGAGACGCAGAAGCCCCGGACGCAGGACGTGGACGCCATTTGCGAAGCGTTTTCACGCTTCGGCCTCGGCGTGCTGTCAAACAACTACGGCAACCACGCCATCACCGCGATTGTCCAGCACCTCCGCCCGGGTTACACCACCTACGAGAACCGCTACAAGCAGCAGCAGCGCGGGGGCCGGAACAACAGCAGCAACAACAACCGTGGCGTGCAAAGTGACGCGCGGGGCGTGAAGCGCGGCCGCGACAACGACGGTGACGACAATCAGCAGCAGCAGACGAAGACGGAGGGCGGCGCGGCGTCTGGCACCAACAACGGGAAGGATGCGGGCGACGACAGTGGCATCCCGCGGGCCCCTGCAAACTTGGAGAAGTACACCCCACCGGCCGCCCCGAGCGACTGGCGCTTCTTTTACGCTATCGCGGCCGCCTTTGCGCATGGTGATACGCGCGGCCTCAAGGCCCTCATCCGAAACCGTGCCGCTCGCAACGCACAGCGTCAGCACCGCCCACAGGAGGAGCAGCAGCAGCAGCAGCCAGAGGCGAAGCCGGAGGAAGCCGACAATGCCGAGGACACGACTGAGTCCCGCATCAAGCTGTGCACGCAGCAGGTGGTAACGTGCCGGTCGCTGCAGCTGGTCATCCCGCACTTTGCCGACGCTATTCTGGAGTCGGAGAAGAAGAAGACGACAGCGGCCAAGCACAAGGCGTTTGTCGCGTCCTGTGAGGCTGTCCTATCGGCGGTGTCGAATCAAATGGAGACGTTGATGGCCCAAATGTACGGCAACTACGTGGCGCAGACGGTCATTATCGAGCTCGCCCCGCGTGCGATTCCCGGCACCAAAGTGGAGGGCTTCTTCCAATCCGTGCAGAACGTCATTGTGAACAACATTGTGACCTATGGCGCGCAGAAGTTTGCCTCGAACTGCTGTGAGCGCGCCGTTGCCGCCTCTGAGGGAGTGCAGGACGGTGGCCAGTTCATCATTCGCCTTGCCAAGGCCCTCTTGGAGAAGGGCGACAAGGTGATGATGCAGGTAGCTCTGAATGCGTTTGGCAACTACGTTGTGCGCATCATTGGCGAGCACCTCACCATGTACGCAGGGTCAGACAGCAATGCCACCCCTGAGGTGAAGCAGGCCTCGAAGGAAGAAGAGAAGAAGTTCTATGGCGTGCTGGCCGCCCACCGCGGCGAACTACAGGGCACGCCCTACGGTCAGGGAATCATTGCCTGGATGGACAAGAACGGCGCACGCATCCAACAGTGAAAAGGGCGACCCATTCAGCCCTCGTTTCCCTAAGCTATTCACTTCCTCCTGTTCTTTGAAGCTACCCCAGCGTTCACGGCGTTAGATAGAGAAAGCAAAGCATGAGAAGTTGCGTCGTTTCGACTTGCGCTTCCTTGCGTGACACTTGATCCTTGATCGTTTTTGATTTGATAGCCCTCCCCCCTTCCCCCTCCTACGCACGCGTGATCGCCATCGATCCTGTTTTTTTGCTGTGCTGTTTTAACATAGCGTTAATGCACACGCGCGAAGGACGCCCGAACTTGAAGGCGGATATCACTATTTCTTCATTTTTGTTTTTGTTTCTGTTTGTGTAATAGAAATGGCCAGGTGTTTCCATTCTAGGACATCCAAATGCAGCGGGCTCTCATTCTTGTGACGCTGAGTCTACTCCTGGCCATCAGTCTCTGCTGGTTCGTATGTGCGGTTCTTTCGCTCGCCGTGGCGGTTTTGTGTTTTGTATTTTTCGGACGCGGATGGTCGTCCTCGTCCTTGTCAAGGTGTGACTACGCTTTCGTTCTTGTGTCTTTCTGGTTGCGCATCCTCTCAACTGTCGAGCTCATGGGTCACCCGCTCCCAGGCCTTCCGGTTCTGCTAGAGCACAGGGTATATAAGGACAGGGTATATAAATCTTTTCCGTTGACAAAAGCTGTCACGCCACCCGTATCCCGCTTACTCTGGAATTTTGACATGAGAAAAATATTATATATGCTTTTGTTAATTACTCCTTCTTCCTGAAGTCTTTTGATTTTTACTGTCGTTGTCTCTCGCTGCGAATGTACGCGTTCTACAAGATCATGCGCGTGGGCGACAACTCAAAACTACTGCAAGCTTAACAAAAGAAAAATAACGAGAAGGGCAGTTAGAGTTCTCGACATTGTACCGAAGCTTAGGCACGGAACCCTGTTAGTGAGAGCAGGACTACACAACAACCTTTCCCCACGCTCCTCAAGATCTCGCCAGGGACACTGTCGACTACACTTTATCCAGCTGGGGGACTTGTCAAGGGCACAGCAATCCTCCCCCCTCCCCCTTAATCCCCGGCATGTTTGTGCTTTCACAGCCCCTCAACCTCACGTGCCTGTGGTTCCCCTCAGCTGACCTTACCTTCCGCATGAAGAAAAGAAAGGGCTTCGACGGTCGACGTGTGAAAAGGGAGTCGACACACAAGCGCCTACGTGCGTTCGTGCGTGTCTATATATGTCTGTACCTGTTGGAGTGTCGTGTGTGAAGCGCACCACAGGGCAGATGGTTTCCTGCGGATCCGTTTCGTCTGCTTTTGAATCACCCTGACCTTCTCCCATTCTCACCTTTGCGATGCGCCGCGCATGAACGTATTCGATCCCAGTCAACTCGCAGTTCGCCGAGCACCTTTGGCACACTTGCTTTCTTTCTGACATTCGTTTTCGTGTTTGTATAACGTCCCGTCTTTCCGGTTGCTTTCCTTCCCTTTCGAGGAAAATTCATTCTGCTTTCTCCCCTCGGGGTTGTTAGCCTTCCTCCTTCCTCCCTCATCGATACACTGCTTCTTTACTTCTGCGGCGCGGCCATTTATATATATAGACACACCACAAAGGCTCCCCCTAGAGGCACGAACCTCATCACAAGTACCCGTTGCTGTTTTTTTCGTTCCGCGTACCACACAGCCCCGTCGAAGTTTTTTTTTTTCTTGGTCTGCGCATCAGCGTGCGTCACACAGCTTCTCAATGGACGAGCCATTCGATGACATGGAAGGGTACGACGTCGAGGGCGACGAGGAGTACGTCTCCTGGATCACGTGGTTTTGTGAATTGAAAGGAAACGAGTTCTTCTGCACCGTGGACCGGGAGTTCATCGCGGACGACTTTAACCTCACGGGTCTTTCGTCCATGGTCTCGTTCTATCATTATGCACTTGAGCTGATTCTTGACGTGGAGTCCTTTGATGGGGACAGACTCACCGAAGATCAAAAACGACTTGTAGAGAGCTCCGCTGAGACACTGTACGGATTGATTCACGCTCGGTTCATCACCACCACGCGCGGTCTGAAGCTGATGGAGGAGAAGTTCCTAGGCGGCGAGTTCGGCGGATGCCCGCGTGTCTTCTGCGGCGGCCAGCCCGTACTACCCGTCGGCCAAAGCGACGTGGTGCGTGAGTCCAGCGTGAAGCTTTTTTGCCCTAAATGCGAGGACATCTACTACCCCCGCTCGACCCGGCACAAGACGCTCGACGGCGCCTTCTGGGGTACGACGTTCCCTCACCTCCTCCTCATGCAGATGCGGGAGAACGGGAAGATGATCCCGAAGCCGACGCAGCAGTACGTCCCACGCATTTATGGTTTTCGCATCCGCAAGCCAGGCACGGAACCTTCGCTGCAGGCACTCGCCGACAAGGCAGCGAGCGCGCGGGCGGCAGCCAACGCAGAGGCCGCCGCAGCCGTTGCCCACAGCCATGCGGCGGCGGCGGCAGGGGAGGGACCGCATGTAGGTGAAGGAGAAAACGGAACCAATAGTGCGCACCAACCGGTGGAGGGTGATGAGACGGCGGTAGCGGAAGGGCACACGGGAAAGGATGCGGCGCTGAACGCTACTGGAGGCAATGAAGAGAGCAGCCGACAGAACCAACAGCAGGAAACACACGAAGAAGCTCAAGGTACGGCGTGAGGTAAGCAGCGCACACTATATCCTCTCTCGGAATCCACGTGCGCCAAATATTTGAGATACGCACCCATGAGGAAAATAGAGAGAGGCGAGCTCTGTGAGTCATACGTGTCGCTCCACTGTGAAGTCAAAAACAAAATAGCACGCTTGAGTATTGCCATCTGTTGCCTGCCTCCTCGGTGCCTGCTGCCTCCCATGCTTCTCTCGTCATCCACGACTCACCCCTTGAGCGTGCAGTCTGCGTGGTGGCATTGCTTTCATAACACCTTGTTTGCGTGCCCCCCCTCTCCCTCTCCATATTGTACAGTTATTTTTTTCCCGTCTTCTCATGGCTTTTGTTTTTCTCGATGGCTTGCCGTCATCGCGTGGTGTCTTCCGGTTTGTGGCTTGGGGATGTTGTTTCCTGCCGACGAGTGACCGTGGCGTCACGCAAGAGCACGATCGGGTTACTCTTTACGATCACGAGGTTCTGTTGTTTTATCTCTCGTTATTATCCTTTTTCTTTTTTTGTGGTGTACTCTGAGGTGTGTGATCGTGTGATGCTTGGCGCGGTGGAGACCCTGCTGACTCACGCGAGGAAAGAGGCATGAATATATGTCCAGTGGTCGTGACATGTGTTCTGGGGCGCTCCACTCTTCTTGTGTTGTTGTTTTTCTCGTTGTACGTAGGCAGCACTTATGGTTGTTTTGTATCGGTGTGGAATGCTGTTCCGCAGTGTGGAGCAAATGTTTCACCAAGGACAGCGCCGTCGTCGTTTGTTGCGTGTCTCCTTGGCCGAGAGGAAAAGCGTCAGCTGTACGTTAGCGTTTCACTTCGCTGCTAAAAGTTTCGTTGGTTCAGCGCGTGTAACAATCGGCGTCGCTCCTTCGCTGACATTCTTCTTCTTTCTTCGCGTTTTTCCTTTTTCCTCTTTTTTTCTTTTTTGTTGTTGTACCGCTTATAAAGAGAGCCGGCCACTAATGGAAAGGATTCACTGCGTTAGGTTACCAACACATGCGGGTGACTCATGGAAAGGGTTCACGGTCGCTTCGTGGTAGGGGATGCTGCGGGGGAAAAAAACAACCCTGTCTCGCTCCCGAACGTGCGGTGCCAAATTATGCGGCTGGTCATCAGCGACACCTTGGGTGGTTCTGATGCGCAGCCGACAGCCTCAAGATATGCGCCGGGCGGTCATGCTCGCGTAATTCCTACGGGTCTCGTGACCCATGCCCCTGGATGTCTCTCATGTGTTCTGCTTGACCAGACACATTGGTGCCTCTCAAGGGGAATAAGGGAGACGTTGACGTCATTCATGATAACTGATACCTTTGTGTCACCTGTGACGACACTGAACAAATCGCATGAGTAACCATCATTCTTCTGACCTTTTTTTTTTCTCATTTCTGTACATTCAAGAGTAGTCCCGCGGTATATTCAGGCACGTGGAAAATCACAGCGTCCCTTTCCTATGGACGCGTCTTCTTCAGCAACAACACAGCGTGGTGGCGCCAGGGGCCGCGGCCGCGGTGCGTCTCGTGGCCGTGGCGGCCGTGGCAGCGCGCCTGCGAGAGGTCGCGGGGGAGGTGGGCGTGGCCGTGGTCGGGGCAGCGGCCGTGGATTTCCCCGTGGCCGTGGGGGCCCATCGGAGGGTGCGCATAGACGCCACAAGCCTCGCGCAGGGAGTAAGCGGCATAGAGAGGAAGGCGACGGCGGCGGCGCCGCTCCACAAGCTGCCATGACCGACGCAGAGCGGGAGAAGAAGCGGCAGGCGGAAGCGTACTTTGGCGTGACGAGCACGGAAGCCGGGGAAGGGGAAAGTACGGAGCAGCCGGCCTCCAAGGTGCCTCGCAAAGATAGCAACGGCAAGACCATGTCGGCCTTCACCACGCTCCGGGGGTTACTTGCCGATGCCGCGTCGCTATCGGAGTACGTGCATGAGCACCGGACCAAGATCAAGAAGGGTAGCTTTTTCAACGACACAAGGGCGACAAACATGTTTTTACAAGCCATCAGCGGCCTCCCTGACAGCCTTTACGCAGAGTTCATTGGAACGTATAAGTCAGAGGTCGTAGCCATTCTCGAGCGCATGCTCTCGCTCTATTCCGTTGGCAAGGTCCCCATGACGCCTCCGGCGCACGAGTTCGTCATCCGTTGCGAGCAGAACGGCGTGCGGTCAGCAGACTGGGCTGCTGGCGGGATCGCCCCCCTGGAGGAAGGAGAGGAGCCGTCACTTCTCACTCCCCGGGAACTGGTGAAGCGGCTTGCTTCCCTAGACCCCGTCTCCCGACTTCAACGTCAAATCGAACTGAGCCACGACATTGAGGATGTGGCCAAGTGCGTGAAGAAGTTTGCGGCCCTGCAGACCACCATTGACGAGGCGAGCGATGCTGAGCACGACCCGTCTGCGATGAAGCTAGACTATGCGACGCGCTGCCAGGTGATCAGTAAAATCGTTTCCAAGACACGACGCCTCCTCACTAGGGAGACGGCGGAGACGAAAGATCCCACGGCATCCACAGGAGGCCCTTCAGAACCAAACCCCGATAACACCACCACGGAAGCGAAAGACGAGCGCGCTGAAGAGGACATTTCTCCCGCAGAGCCCGTGCCCAACACGGATGGCCGCCTCGTCGCTCCTTTGGACGACGCGCAGAAAGCCATCGTTCGCGATGACATTGCGCACGTGGTGCTGACCATGCTCCTCCGCGTGCTGGACATGCGGCCCCCCGGAAGCCTTTCGACTCCCATCACGAAAATCGTCCACTTCGCGGAGTGGGCGCTCCCCCACGGCCTCATCACGTCGGCTGACCACGACGCCATTGTCGCGCTCAAGTCCCGCACCGACGAGGATCTGGAAATGCAGGCCGCTCAACTGGAAACCGTGATGAAGCTGAAAGCGGTTTCCCGCGATGACGACGAAGGCCTACGTGCCATTGCTGACCAACTGTGGGCCGATGGCGACGAGACGCACCTCGAGCCTAGCAGCGTCGACGTGCTTTCGGCGCTTGCCGTGGCTGCATCCCCAGACACCATTTCGGACGACGTCAAGAAGATCGTCTTCGACCGGCTGGTGGCGACACAGCGTCACTTTCTGCAGCAGTCGACCCCGATTCACATGCCCCGACGCACGATGCGTTTTTTGAATGAGGTGCGGAATAAGGAGCGCGACGCAGCCATTACGATACTCCAAGCAAAAGAAGAGGCGGAGAACTCGTCCGCAAAGGATTAATGGGCGGTTCCTCTAGACTCATCACCGAGCTCGCTAATTCCACGTTGTCTCAGCCTCATGCGGTGCGGCCCCTGTTGTGGTACCGTAGCTTTCCTACATTAAATCACGTTTAACTAACATCACCACAGAGAAAAACAATCGGTGCACTATTTGGTCAACCCAGTCGACAATTTCTTCTTGTCCATCTGCGGTACCTCGACGCCAGAACATGCGCTACATGGTGTGTCGCTACGCACATCCCATGAATAGGCAACGTTGTGGTGCACTTCTTGCTTGTAATACCACAGCTCCATCCCACGGTGACGACGTCTTTCTTTGTGGGGCAAGACAGTGTTTATAGTAGATAATACGGACTGACTATTACTTCCCGCAAGCTGTTCCGCAGACAGGGATGGTAGTAGTACGCCTGATTGGCCGTTCGTTTTACGCGGCGCTGCTCCTATCGCAAGCCCTCCTGAGCAATCACCTACCGGTCAATGGTGCTTTGGATCAATCTACCTGCTCCCTCTCCCTTTCTCTCTGTGAGTTTGTCTCTGCCACTGCAATTCTGAATTAGAACATTTTGCAGTCTGGAAAGTTGGTGTCACTGTGTGTGAGCACCTAGATCCCTCGATGAAATCGCTGGACGTTAGCAAGCTGAACAACGGCCTGAGCCGGATCGTCAGCATCAAAGAGTATCCCAAGACAAGGAAGCAATACCTACCTCGAAAGACCAAGGGACGAGTATTCCGTCTTGGTGTCCTCCACGGGAAAGAACTGACCGAGAACGCGTTGGCGCGGAATCGCCGCGGCTACATCAATGGCCAGGTGAACACCGCCGCGCTGGCGCCTTCGCTGTATCACTGGCTCTTCCATCGCTGTGGCATTCCGTTTGCCGAAACCCGCGAACTGGCACGGTTGGGAAAGCTAAAGGTGGACGATACCACCGTGACGCGAGAGCGCGACTTGGAGAGCCAGTTGGACTGGTCGACTTTTCAAAGCCTTGACATCCAGGTGCGCAGTAGTCTCCCGTCCCTCGTGCGGCGCCACCAGTCAGAGCTCCGTGCCGCCAGAGAAACCGGCGAGGACGCATCGAGCACGGGCAAGGAGGCCCTGGAGGGCACGGTGGAGGGTCCCTGGGTTCCCGCCCTGAAGCGAGCTCTGCACCGCAGCTATAGCATCTTCTACGCCAACCCTGCACTCTCCATCTCGTCGGAGGAGGCAAACCCAAAGAGCTTTGTGCACCGCGTTGTGTCGAGCGGAGTGTGCATGGACCCCGGCGCTCCTGAAGCCGCTCTCGGTCTGAATGTGCTGCGTCCGATAGGCTTCATGGACGGCATGCGAGGGCTGGCGCTCGCCACGAACGACGTTGCGATGCTTCGGTACTGGAATAACGAATTCCTGGGCAACTACGGCACGTACGACATACGCTTTCGCCGAGGGATTCCGAGTCAGGTAGTGCACCGAACCGCGCAGTACATTCGGAAAGGCCTCGCCGAAGGGATCCAGCCTCAGCTGTCTCCGATTATAAAGGTTCCCTGTGTCTGCGAGGTCGGGCAGGCGCCCCCTCAACAGGTGGACTTCCTTCCCAGCTTGACGCCTCATAAGGCTTTGCACGACGAGAGAATTTTGGTGACAACGCCCCTGATGCCCTACAGGCTTGCGAAGCGCGTTCGCGAGGTGGGAGGCGTGCTGACCTTGGTGCGCTCTGGCCCCTTTGTCCTCTCTGCGTCGCTGCCTAAGGAGGAGAAGGTCTTCCGACCCCTTCACCCCAACGAACTGGCGGTGATGTTCACGTTTGAGCGACGCCTCAAAACGAACCGAATGCTGCTCAGTCTCACGGAGTTTGACGCGGATTTGGACTGACGGACTCGGTCAGTCGTAAGAAATGACACGGAACAAATGTTTCGAAGGAGCGCTTCAGGCATTCACCTCAATATGTTTATGTCGCGGTGAATTCGCGTCCTTCGTCTGGAAGTGGAAGTAAGGGTGCTGCCGAACTCCTGTCTATCAGCTAGAGGCTCCGTTGCCTCTATTGTCATTGCCTTCTTCACATAAGCGACGTATGCGCTAACACACGCATAAAAGAAAAAAACATTCTGAGGAAAGTCGAGCGAAGTTTGTACAGAAAGAAACAAAATCCAGTCTTCCCTCCTGACAACGCAGGCTTCTCTTCAAAGCAACCACCTTTGTGTGGTCCACGGCGGAACCACGGAACTTCGTGAAAGAAAGATAGTTTCACTTCTTGCAGCCGACTTGTGGACATGCTCCTGCTGTTTTGTACCTTCTCGATTTCCGGGACAAGAGGACCACATAGCTCCCTCAACGATGAGTCCGATGAATAACGGAGACCTCCTACTAGTAGGATGCTGCTTCGCGTAAGAGATTGTGTTTCTCGTTCTCATTGCCGTTTCCTTCGAATCTCCTTCCCGCCCCCGTCAAAGTTCGTTCACCTCGTTTTATTTGCGTTTCATATCTGAAGCTTGCTGCTTTCCGTTTCTTTTCCCGTTTAGCTTTTCTGCACCTCAGAGAAGGCACCGATTCTGGTTCTTTTTTCTGTGTGTGGACGTTTGCCCAGACTGGTTTGGTCGAAGCCTCACTACTCGGACGGTCTGTACCTCTAGATTCGACATTATCTTCTGGAAATATGTCCTGGGCGGCGTTGCTTGCCAAGAGCAAGGATGAGAAGGTCGACTTCGGGGCACCACAGGCCGTCGTGTACGCGCGGGACCCCGAACTGGCGGAGGAAGACAGAAAACTGTACAATGTCGAACACGAGACGGTGAGCACGATCACCCTTCCCAAATACGATAAGGGGCTGCTGATCCTCGACGCGAACGCCATCATCAAGGGCATGGACAACTTCAACAGCATCGCGGACGCTTTTGTCACGACATCGTCGGTGGTGAATGAAATTCGAGACAAGGCGTCTCGGGAACTGATGGAGCGTCTTCCTCACGAACTCGTTGTGCTCGACCCCACGCCCGAATCCATCCGTGAGGTGATCCACATGGCGGACCGCACCGGTGACTTGGGTGTGCTTTCCCGAACGGATATCCGACTCTGCGCACTCGCCCTTGACTGCTGCAGGGCAGGCGCTGTTCCTCTCAAGCCGATCGAGCCGCGTCCGGCCGATATCAACCCCAACACAGGTGTGAGGCTCATGGAGGAGGAGGTGAGTGCCGAGGACGAAGACGACCAAGACGACGACGACGACGCGAGCGAGGAGAGCACCGAGGAGGACGACGGCGGCCACACTGACGAAACGAAGGACGACGCAAAGAAGCCGACGTCGCGCATGCCCGGCTGGGGCTCTCCGAGTGACGACTCTGACGCGGACGGAGACCACGGAGAGGACGATGACGGAGAGGCCGGTCACTGGATTACCCCGGAGAACATTCACGAAATGGGTGCGGACGGGACCCGTACCGCGCAGGGTGTCGAGGCGTTCAGCGGCGGTATGGCATGCGTGACGTCCGATTTCGCCATGCAGAATACCCTCATGCATATTGGTGTTCCCATCATTGGCACCAACGGCATGCGCATTCATGAACTGCGGCTCTGGATGCTTCGCTGCACCGCCTGCTTCCGGGTCGTGATGGACACCACCAAGCAGTTTTGCCCGGGGTGTGGGTCAGGCGACACGCTGCGTCGTGTGAACTACGTCGTCAACAGTAACGGCGACCGTCAGCTTTTTATCAATTTCAAGAAGCAGATTAGCACGCGCGGCACGATTTACAACCTTCCGAAGCCGCGGGGCGGCAAGCGGGGCACGAACAAGACCCTTATCTTGCGTGAGGATCAGCTAGCACAGGTCGTCAAGGGCACCTCGGGAGCCAAGATGAAGGAGCGTCAGGCCATCTCGGCCTTTGCCGATGACGACGATCTCGCCGGCTTTGGTGAGGCACCGCAAAAGAAGAAGCGCAACCTTGCCGAACTCAAGACCACTTCGTCGTACAAGCGCTACAACATGAATGAGAAGCGGAAGCAGCGCGCCGCCCGCCGCAAGTAAAGCCCCGCTGATGGCCTGATGACCGCGTCCCGTGATGTCCACCCCTGGCATTCGTCGCTGTCACCACAGATGCACGCGCTTGGCGCCGCGTGTGGTGTTGGCAGGGTGGGGGAGGGGGGTGCTGGTGAACGACAGGAGGCCACCTTGGTTCATCCCCCCCCCCAAGTGGCTCGTCAACGGTATTGCTGCTATGAAAAGGAAAAGGCCGACGAGGCGGTGTGCGTATCCATCTCTTGTGTTACTACTTTATTTATCTAACGCGTTCCTTTGCGTTGGGACGCCTCCACGTGTAATAACCCCTTCGAATAATAATAATAATAGAACCATAGCAGAGGTGGCACTCTCGTAGGTCGTTGCGGAAGCCGTTGTTACTGATCACGCTGGATTGTCTTGCCACTACCTGCCGCTCGTCCCAGTGTGCAGCGTCAAGGTGGAGAGGCACACACCGAGAGGTGCCACGAGACGTCCCTCTACACCGCTTGAAAGTTTCCCTGTCAAGTCTCGTGGTGGTGGTGCTAAAGGATGGTGAAAAGGATCCGTGGATGTTCATCGTCCGTAAGAAGGGCCGTCTTTTTCCTGTTTGGTTTGCCGATAAATGCCCTACGCACCTTGTTCCCTCGCCGCTCCACACATCTCTTCTGCTCTCTCGCCTCTCCCCGCACATGTCTATGTGTCTTCTTCACCTTAGGAAATACACCTGCTCCTCCCTGTAGATTCCTTTTTCGCTGTGCTGCATCGTTAGCTGCGTTTGTCAGACACAGGACTGCCGCAACGGTTTTTGAAGTCCGAATTTCCGGAATACATAAAGACAACGAGACTATAGACGACCTGCGAAAACACTTCCATCACTACTCAAAACCCATAGCCCGTCCTTTGTTCCTTCCCTCCGTGTATCCTTCACAAGTCCTCAACACACACAAGGTCGTTCTTGGATTCGCGTTCTCCGTTAACTGAGCTTTGCGTGTCCAGACGTCTCGTAGCGTTCACAAATGCCCACTCCTCAGCGAATGGCCCAGCGCGTGGGTCGCGTGTGCATGGGCCTCTTGGCTGCACACGCGTTCATGACGAGTTCGATTGCCGTCTTCTCCCGCACCACTACAGACCATTTCTTTGAACAGCACTGGTCGTATAGCACGCCTGTGCTTATGCGGCGACGGAACTACTTCCGCTTCTGGGAGCCCGACTTCCTGGTCCCATCCCTGTCCCGTGACGAGCGCGAGTGCCTGGAAGCCTGGCTGCGTCTCTATTCACTGGAAGCACCGCCCCTGGTGAGTCGTACGTGGTCCCCGCACGTTGTCATGCAGGACTCTCTGGCGCTGTTAGACGGCATTAGTGAACTTCGGGACTCCATCTACGCGCTTTCGTTTTGTGCCAATCGCGTCGAAACGGACGTGCAAGAGATTCGGCGTGAACGACAAGGCGACGTGACCTTTCTGCATTGTAAGCTTCTGCTCAATGTGTATTTGCGCGTCCCCTTGACGTCCTACACCTTTAGCATCTTGCAGCTCCCGTCCACCACGACGCTGCAGCTCCAAGCACCCGACTACAGTCCGTCGAAGCTGCACATCATGGCCGCCGAGAACCGCTGGTGGGGCGGCCGGATATGGTCCTCCCAGACCGGCTCTGTCAAGTCCCCTTGGGGCGACCTAGGGGACCTGGTGCGCCGGTACAACGGATTCATGATGTCCATCACGGTCACCAAGTCCGCAACCGTGCAGGAACGGATGGCGTACGCCCGGATGCGGGCCCAACGTGTAGACCGCCGCGTGAAGGAGTTGCAAGAGGCCCAGCTGGCTGCCGTGGAGGCGGACCACGGCGTCTCTTTGGATTCATAGGCGTCTCACTTTTCGGTTGCTGCGGGCGTGTGCCCGAGAAACCGGACAGCGCACGGAAAGAACAAGACTGATGTCCCGTTGATCGTTGTGTAGTGCAATCCAACCACCCCTCCTCCTTCCTCACATCCCCTGGCGATGCCTGTGAGTCACCTCATAATCTCGCGCAGGAAGCGAATGATCTAGTCACATGAGAAACGTGCAAGAGGCACACATCGAACAGTACAAAACAAACAATCATAACCTACACAGTCTCGTATGTCAACACTGTTTTACGGAATAAGTGGCAAGCGACTTAGTGAGAGTCTGCACACCTCGTCTCTTCCTTCCACTTCATGCAGTAGCAACGACGCGAATGCAAGCGAAACTCCGCTTTCCGTGCGGGTGCCTGCAGTGTTCGCCATGATGCGTGCCTCATCCCCTGGTGTTAGCTCATGATTCCTCATAACGTAGAGCCATACAATGGTTATCCTCATCTTCTGTTCCTGTAACATGCACGCTCTTTCCTCGCCTCTCCCTCCCTCTCTGTATTGATTCATTCTTGACTCCTGGTTCTCCAGAGCAGCTGGAAACGTTGCTGTAGTACTTCCACACCCCCATAGCGGAAAGTTCCTCATACCCTTTACGTCGCGTTCTGCGGTGTCCCCCGCGCACAATACGAATTGAGCTGGAGGAAAAACCCCAAGGCATACCAACCCGCCTTGTTAGATATTAGCGATTCTCTTTCCAAGTATTGACGCACTCGTTGCCCGTTTCTTCTTTTGTTTTGTCAGAATTTTTCTCTGCACGTGTGAAACCTCGTCAAGGCAAGTTTTCCTTCTTATAGTAGCTCGATTTCAGCAAAAGGACCGCCATTGTAGGAAGCCGTGCTCTCCCTTTTGTTCTCTCTCTCTTACCGCGTTCGTCTTATACGCTTGTGCCATAGTGACACCGAACTTTTTCACTGACAATGCTTCGCCGCACCGCTCGTAAGCTCATGGCGAGCGAAGCCATCGGCCCTGTCCACCCCGACGTGCTCTGGGGCAACATGCAAGGCCAGTATGCAGGTCCCGGCTGGTCTGCGTTCATCAAGTCCCTCCCTATGGAATGCTTCATGATGCAGGGTGGTAGCTCTCCTGCCAACATGAATGACCGCAACGGTATCGTGATGGACCCCGAGGACCCGCGGCACCCCCTCGCCCTCATGCAGTTCGGAAACCAGACCAACTACGACGGCTCCTTCTACCAGCTCACGTACGGCGACTTTGGGAAGACGGGCAAGGGCGCCCGTCTTATGCAGGTCCTCTACGAGAACTACCTGGAACCCTTCTCCATGAACCGTGTGTGCGCGCAGCTCTATTTTTACCAAAAGGTACCGAACAACTACCACGCCTCCGTGGAGGCCTCCGCTGAGTACGTCGGCCAGACAGCCGCCTTGATTGGTCAGGTGCTCGTTGGCATTGGCTGCTGCATCATGGAAGGCGTCACCATCAAGGCAGACACCAACGCTGTCTACATTGGCGAGGGCGTGCAGGTGCTGGAGAACACCTGTATTGTCAGCGACGCGCCGACCGACCTGCTGGCCTATCAGAGGCACGAGGCAATCAACCCATACCAGCAGTGGGACGGCATGGACGGTGTGTGTCGCGTGATGCCCAACACGATTATTGAGGCCAACTGCTTCCTCGACAGCTGCTCCATTGGTAGCTTCAACCGCATCGGTCACGGGACCAAAATCATGAAGGGCGTCACTACAGGCATCATGGCCCACATCCTGCCTGGAAGCGTCGTGACGGCAGACACTAAGATCGGCGACGGTGAGCTCTGGGGCGGCGCCCCGGCTGTGAAGCTCGGTGATGTCAGCAAGTTTGAGTGGAAGCGGCCGTACTACCCGTCCCTTCTCCATCGCGAGGCGGTGGCCGAGTCCTATCGCAACATGTCCCGGTACGGCGATCAGGTAGTTCACTTTGAGGACGCCATGGGGGAGCTGCAGACGTTGATGATCAAGTACGAGGACAACGTCACCCCTGCTGTCAAGGCCAAGATCAAGGACTTTGAGGAAGGTCGCGAACCGTTTATCCACATGATTACGCGCATTTCTCAGGGCTGGACCCCGGCGAACCGTCCCGACGACAAGAACTTCAACCTCTGCCCCCCGCTGCCTGGTGTGAAGCTGTTCGCTGAGCACAACAACGACTCGTCCGATAGTAAGCTCCACGGTACGTACCGGGACATCACCAACATCTTCAATGATTTCCGTTGGTAAGCGCTGGCCTTGTGCCTCGCATCTTTGCGATGTCAGCTTTGCTATTGTTTTGCAGAGTTCTCTCCGCCTCTGCCTCTGTTTCTCTACGGAGCTCACGCCTTGTTCTCTGGTCAGAAAGCCTGTCACGACTCAGCATTAGGGGATGCGTGACTTTTACGCAACCTTGGGGTTACGCATTGATCTTGAGTGTTTTGGGTGGAACGGCCTCCATGCCGCTCTCTTCTCTTCTTTTTTCTTTTTGTACATTGCTCTGTCTGTTTGCAAGTTGTTTTTTGCGAGTGTGCGTATGTGGTATCGTGGGACTTCCTCGAAACCCGTTCCATCCCCAGTTGTTTCTTTCGTGCTGCTGATTTAGCGAATTCTAGTGTAGATGACGTTTAGCTGTCACCTTTATCCTGTATCAAAGCCCTCTCCTTGTTTCCCTTCGAGGGTGCCCTTGTCCGTGACTGATTTGGATTATCACCAACCTCTGGTATCATGAGAGATGCAGGGCCCTTTGGCACTCTTAGCAGCATCTGCTGACGCCTCCATGGACGTTTTGTTCAACTTTGCTACTCTACGTATTCAGATCCCACACCCACGACATCAAAAAAAGAAAAAAAGAGAGAGAGAGGAAGGGATGACGTTTACCAAGGTCGTGAGCAGCTGCGACCAGGAGATGTATGTGTCATGATGGCATGGCACTTGCGCTCACCATACCGGGGTAAACCAGGACTCTGTAGCAAGTTTTCGAGCTGGTCCTCCTTCTGTGTAGTTGTTGCTCTGTTCGGAGTTAGAAGCAGTATCCACGTGGAATCCTCCTTCGGGTGCACTAAAACTCCGTCAAGGTGGGACGGTCACTGAGTGAACATACCAGCGTCACGAGCGGCACGGCCGTGTCCCGCAAGTAGGTAAAGGCGTGCGAACGTTGATGGCTCCCGAAACGAACCACTGTACTGTACTGTGCAAGACCCAGGCTTCTTCTGTGTCTCTTACATTCACACTTGCCTTGTATAGCTTGAGGACACAGTTTTATCTCACGGCCAACAAGTAAACCCGTGTTCTAGCGCTTCTTCCAAGTCTCACAACAGCGCTTGTGACGCCATTCCAACGTAGAGAGTCGCAAAAGAAAAGGAAAAGCATTCCCGTTACGCCACCATGGACGACATCATCGGCCCGGTCACTTGGGGCAGTGGCCGCGACTCGCGTGAAGCGGCGTCAGACGATGACGTGAACCTACGGACTTCGCCTTTTGCAATCAACAATCGCCCCAGCACCACGTCTAATGCGAGCACTCTCGTCAAGGCACCCCTGCAATCTCGCGTTGAGTATCTTGAGACATCTGTCGAAACACTGTCCAGGCAGCTAGCATCTTTGAAGGAGAACCAGCACCACCACTGTGATCATCTCGCAGAGTTTTACAAGGACCTGGAGGCCTTCTTGGAAAAGAGCTGTCCAGGTCCCGGTGACGCCTTGCGAAATGCGGAGCGGATCAATCCCGTTGGTGCAAACGCGATGACAGAGAGAGACACGGAAGCCAATTGTTCTCCTCATGTTGGAGACCCTGCATGCGACACACCGCCCTCCATTACAACTGCACCTGCTGTTGCAGAGGTGCTCACGGATTTCAAAGAGGATATCATGCGCCAAGGAAAGCAGATGACCGATGCCCTCACAGAGTTCCACCAAAGCCTCCTGAGCGTCCGAGAAGAGCTTCAGACGTGCCGCAACGACATTGACAAACTATGTGTCGCGCAGAGAGAACATCATGAGAACGTGGAGCGGCGTGTAGCAGCCATAGAGGCCGAATGGCGTGAATGGAACACCAAGGCCTCTAACAAACCGCCACCGGACATCTCCGAGGCGACAAAGGAGGAGCTCCGTGAGAGTGTGCGCCAGCGCCTTCAGGCTGACCTCGACCGGAACCGCAAAGAGCACCTCCAAGGCTTTGATAAACGTCTAGGCAAAGCTGAGAAGGCTGTCTACAAGGAACTCGACCTTCGCTTCGCCAATGCCGTCTCAAGTGCAGAGAATAAGGCTGCCGCACTCCTCAAGAGCCACTTAGAGACCTGTACGACTCGCAGCACTGCCACGGACACCGCCCTAGCTGATCTTAGACGCACGGTGACTGCCCTCGACGCACGTACCGATTCGTCGGACGCTAAGTTCGCATCGCTGGAGAAGGACGTGGTCGAGCTACGGCGACGGGGCGGCGAGTCCCCGACGCGTGGCAGCCGAACGGTTCAGCATCTCCAGCGAGAGATGGCCTCTGTCCAAAAGGAAATCCGCGAAGTCACAAACCAGCTTTCGCAGCTGGGCCGCGAAACCTCGCTTGAGGGGGCGTTTCTCGAGGTCAAGGACTGGCTGCTTGACTTGGAAAAGCGGGCCATGAGCCGAGGAGAAATGCTGGAGTTGGTGAACCGTTTCGAAACTCAGTTTGCGGAGCTACACCGGGATTTACACACCGTAGCGTCCCGAGCCCACGGCGACACGGCAGCAGAGTAGAGACGTCTTTCCTGCTTCGCCACCTAAGCACATCTATGAGGAGCGGAGACTCGACACTCGCTGGTGCACTTTCTTTTAGATTTGGTGATAGATCTACTTATACACTTCCTCCCCCCGTTCTCCGTTGCCAACGAATCCTGAATAGCCTTGCTGGAAAGCGGAATCGCTACTCTTAGATATCCTAGCAAAAAGGGAAAGAAATCTTACAAATTTAGAAGTGCGTTGCAGATGAGAAATATGAGTCAACCGGTAGAGTGACGCTTGATAGCATCACACCATATGAAATAATGTACCGTAATTACCAAAACTTCTGTCATATGACGCTCTCACAATCTACTTGTCTCCGTCAGTAGAAGAAGTCACCCTTTTTTTTTTCATTCTTTTCCTTTCCACTTTTCGCCGCGGCACAATGACGGACGGCTACGCAAAGGAAGAGGAACTCACCGTTCCGGATGGCCTCCTAGCCAACTTAGAGCGCGACTTCAAGGAGGCGATGAAGGCACTAGATGGGGAGGAAAGCCTCGGTCATTTCCGGCTGGAATACGAGAAGCTGTACCGAGCGCTCAAGAAAAGCCATGAGTCGGAGAAGCAGCTCGTGCAGCACTGCCAAGAAATGACACAGGAACTCCTTAGCAATGCGGCCAAGATGCAGGCAGCAGTGAAGCTCTCCCAGGGCGATCACAGCACCATCGAGGCTCTCAAGAAGGAAATTGAGAAGGCTTGGAAGACGGTGGATAGTGCAAACGACAAGGATTTCCGAGCGCGCGAGACAGTCAAGACACTAAAGCAGGAAATTGCGACTCTGCAGGGGATGATTGAGGAGGGCTCTGCATTTTCCAAAGATCACACGGCCACTCTAGAGGAGCTGAAGCTTGAGAACAAGCGCCTGCAAACGGAAAACGAGGAGATGTCCAAGCAGATCGAAACCCTCACAAAGGACATGACAGAGCTGACGGCGCAAACGCAGAAGGCGGAAGCCGACATGCACGCGCACGAGGAGGACCTTGACCGCATCAGCGACCGCTATGAGCTCATCAACCAAGAGCATAAACGGGAGCGTAACGCCCGCGAACGTGCGGAATTTCAGTGCAAAGAGCTCCTGCTGCTCCTGCGCACCCGTGAGAACGAGCTCAACATGAACAAAAGCAGAGAAGCAGCGCTCGAGGTGGAGGTGGAGAAACTCAACACGCAGATTCGTGAAGCCCAAGAGCGCAAGCAGGCGCTCGTGCAGAAGCTGGAGATTGCCGAGCGCCAACTCTTCCACGCGCAGCAGTCATACAACGACAGTGTCGACACCACCGCAGATTTGAATGAGCGTTTGCAGGACATGGAGAAGCAAATCACGCGGACGGACCGGCAGATTGTAGAGCTGAAGGCGGAGTCGGAGCGGGTGCAGCGAGTGCGGGATAGCGACTTCAAGGAGTTCAGCCGACTTCGCCAGCAGATTGAGAACATCAGAAAGGAGAAGGAAGCCCTTGACCACCAGAAAACTCAGGTGGCCCGACGGATCGAGGCGGTCGTGCTGGAAAAAAAGAACCTGCTAGAGGCCAGCGATCTCCTGCGACGGGAGCGGGGCGTGCTAGAAAAAAAGGGCCAGGGTGAGGTGGAGCGCATGGAGGCGGTAGAGGAGATTATCCAAGGAGAGGTGGCTGCGCAGAAGGAGCTGGAGGAGTCGATCCAGCGGGAGCACGAGATCCGTTCGCGCCTTAAAAACCACCTGGCTCGCCTGGAAAAGGAACGGGAAAAGTGTGTTGCGGAAGTCTCTCAAGTCAGCGTACAGCACGCCAGCGCGGAGGAGGAGCTGAAGATGGCCGCGCTTTCCGTCGAAGAGACGCAGCGCAAGATTGAGGAGAGCGAGAACAACCTGAATGGACAGCAGGCAAAGTACGAGCAGGTCCGTGCGGAGAGAAATCAATTCTCGCACAAGCTCGTGGAAACGCAGGATGAAATCGTCGAACTCAAGCAAAAGTTCAAGATGATGGACCATCAACTGCTGCAGTTCAAGGAGGAGCTCCACATGAAGGACAAAAAGTACAATGACGAGCTGTCCCGCCAAAAAACGGCCAAGGAGCGTCTTACCAAGGCACGCAAGACTGTCAACGAGCACACCGCCGCCTTCGAGGAGGCAAAGACCAAGAGCGAGACGATTGGCCAACAAATCAAGCAACTGGTCAAGGTGATTGACGTCTGCGACAAGGAACTGTCCGCGCAGCAGCAGGGGTTCCTCAAGGTGAGCACCGAGCGCGACCTTCTTGGCACGCAGCTGGTGCGGCGCAACGACGAACTCGCCCTCCTGTACGAAAAGCTCCGTGTCCAGCAAGAAACGCTGAACCGCGGGGAAACTGCATACCAGGCCAGGTTCGAGGACCTTCGTCTGCTGAGACTTAAGATTGACGACATCAGCCGGCAGGCGCGCGTTGCCAACACGCGAGTCCACGATATGCAGGAGGCGAAAGCTCGTGTTCGCGCGCTTCAGCAGGAACTCGCGATGGAGCATGCAAAGGCCACTGCCCTCAGCGAGGAGCTGGAAAACCCCAACAATAGCGCGCGGTGGCGCAAGATGCCAGGCAGCGATCCGAACCCGGAGGAGCTCGCCAAGAAACAAACAGACCTGCAGAGGCGGCTCATCACCAAGTCTGAGGAGTGTCTCGAAAAGGAGATGACGCTGCAGGAGAAGAATCGTCTTGTCATGGAGATGCACACGCTGCTGGCACGGCAGCCTGGGCCAGAGGTGGCGCAGCAGCTCAATGTATTCAACAAGGACTTGCAGAAGAAGAATGCTCGCATGAAGCAAACAGCGTCCGAGCTGAATATGACGAGCACGCACATCTCGGAACTCAAGTATGAGGCGGAGCGTCTACGCCGCGAGCTCCACGATTTGAAGCGCAAGTACTACGAGGTGAAGATGATCAGCGATCAGCTGGAGCGCGAGGACCTCGGTGGAGCGTACGCCGCCACGGCCGCACCAGTGGACCGTGGTGCGCAATAAAGCACCAGCGGCAGATGCGGACCATTCTCATTGCACGACGGCTCCCGCTTCGCCACAAGACACACCTGTGATCACCCGAAGGAGGTTGCGCGCGTTGCTCTACCGCCTCCGTTGGGGCCGTTCTGTACCATATTTGTTTATGATGTAAAAAAAATTACGGATACCACAGCCTCACAGGCTGCTGCTGAACACATCGGAATCCGCAGCTACTTATAGCCTTTCTACGTGAGAATCTCACGACTGTTTGCCCATGTTTTCACCTTTCTCATGTACCCATCCTGATACAAGTACCCCAAAAAACAAAAACAAAACGACGTTCACAACATGTCGACTTCCAATGATGTGGGGCAGGAGTACCTCAATACAACTCGTTGCGCGGTGCCATGTGCGACTTTTTCAGATGGACGTTGACTTCCTGAGTCGGTGCGGTGCTTTCTGTTCTCCGCGGCCAACTACAGGAAGCGTGCTCCCGTGCGGGCACCTTCGGGAGTAGTTCATGCCCTCGCATTCCTCTCAGATGTGAACTCATCTCTGTACGTTCTTTTCATTTCCCCTTCTTTTGCATCTCTCACGTTTCCCCACTAGCTTATAAAAGCTTTCCGCTTACCACACCCACACCCTGCAACCCCCTCCACCGACTTCACAACCATGACGTCCGTTGACTCCGGCTCCAAGGTCCTTCGCATGAAG
>JASAOC010001923.1:0-27794 GCA_030849835.1 Herpetomonas samuelpessoai
CCTCGCTGTCTGCGTCTGGGTGGGCCTCCTTTCGCTGTCTGCTACCCCCGCAGAGGCTGCCGCGCGTCAGAAGATCCTGAACCCGATCACCCGCAGCATCGAGTACCGGTACTTTGACACCATCGAGGACGTCGCCGCGGCGGCGCGCGCGTCGAACATGTCTGTCCAGGCCTTTATCGAAGGGAACGACTTAGAGATGACCTTTATTCGTTTTGATTGCCCCGATGGTAGCTCCGTGGTGGAGCCCTGTCTGCAGAAGCTTGAGGGTGGGCAGGGTGGACTTTGTGTCGGTCCGAATTGGGAGATTTACAACGACGACGGCACCACCACCATCGTTGACGGCGCCACGGGCAAGGATGTCTGTCGCTATTCCACTTGCACGGGCATGCGCTGCGAAGACCCCACACGGCCCCTGGTGTATGAGGAGCTTGGCCAGATGTACTGCTCCTGCATGGCGAGCGAGGATGTGGGCTCGTACAGCGTCACGACGCCCCTCGACAGCTCGCAGCTCTTCATTGAGCCCGACTCACGGAACTACCCAACCAATAACGACTACGTGTGCGGCACTTTCATCTGTGAGAGCAGCACCGTCACGGAACCAGCGGTGGTGACCTACGACCACAAGGTGTCCCAGTGCGTGTGCTACTATCCAGCCAACCAGTACGACTGCGCGTACGCGTCGCAGAACACACAGACCTCCAACTGGCCGAATACGTTTCCGGCGACCGAGACGGAGACGCAGCGGCCCACGACGACGCGGGACCCCAACGAGGATACCCCGGACCCCATTGCCACGGACAGCCCTCTTCCCACCGTCACGCAAACAAACGACCCCAATGCGACAATCCCGCCCGGTCACGAGGACATCTCGGCATCCCGTGCGGTGGCCTACCTGTGCCCCTTGTACCCTCGCGGCCTCACGCAGTCGGTGTGGAACTCGAACGAGGAGAACTTCTGCTGCACCGTGTTTCGGCCGAACAACACGTGGACCGGCTGTGGCTCTGGCTCCTTCTTTAACATGCCCGTGGGGTGGGGCTTCTGCGAAAGCACCATTCCGTCCTACGGGTTCTGCTGCGAGGTGGAGCGCATGCACAGCGATATCTTCGTCTTCCGCGGGGTGACGTGCAAGGCGGAGGTGCCGCCGTACACGATTTATGACGCAGCCGTGGCGCCGGCCGTCGCGGCCCGCGCGGCCCTTGTGACCCTTGCTGCTCTGGTCGCTGCGGCTGTGCTACTCTAGTCATTGAAGAGGAAAAGAAAGTCCCATCGTTTCGCGTTGATTCTTCCTTTGTGTTCCGACAGTGTTCGCAAAGGAAACCTTTCCTTGCATTGGTAGAACCATCACTGTGCCGCATCCACACGTACGATAGGCACACACACACCCGGACAGGTCATTCCTAATACACAGCACGAGGTGGGGAGAACGGGAAGGAACAGGATCGCACGCACAGGGCACTGCTCCCCCCCCTACCGGTGTCTTCTGTATGGTCAATAACCGCAAGACGACGACGGTTGGAGTGGTAGGAAAGGGCCCGTGGAGTGGGGCAAAGGAGCACAGAATGCACAGCAGTAGCAGCGGCAGCGTCACGCGCAAAACCTGCACTGTTTGGTGTTCCACGGAGCTTTCTTTATTTCTCTGTCGTGTGTGTGTGTGTGTGTTCGTGTCCCGTTCTCTTCCATCTCTCACCACTGCTCTGCCGTAGGCGTACCCCTACCTATAAATGGATTCACTTCCCACTAGTGTTCGTTTCTCTCTTCTCTTTTTTTTTTTTTCCGTACATCCTCCTACCATTATGCTTTCTATCCTCGTTTCGCTTGATTTTTTCTAAATATCCAACGTATTGTCCTACAGGAAACCTCCCTCCTTCCCGCCCGTCTCCTTCACGTTCCTTTTCTTCTACCATCCTTGTGCATCGTTGCATGCATGCATTACCTTTCGTTCTTGTCTGCCCGGACCTCCGTCGGACGCGTTGTCGTACGTGACGGCGTGCCGCCATCTCCATTCACCCACGTACACCAACACGGGGGGCACTCGCTTATGTCCGTTCGTGGGGATCGAAACGGAACGTGAATCCTCCATTTCCCTATTTCACGGACAGGATAAGAAATGTTGAAGCGCTTTCCCCTTCGCTAGACGAGATTTTTACCATTGAGATTTGTTTTGCTTTCTAGTGTTCTTGTTTTTTTTTTTTTTTTACCTTGACTTGAGCAATACTCGTGTACGATACCTCCTTTTATGCTTGATTTACCTGATAACTGTTCTTTTTTTTTTTGTTTTTTTTTTAATGTTTTCCTCATTTGCTTTCGTATTTGCTCTCCTGTGAATTCGCCCAAACGTATACCCATCCATCCCACTCTTTGGCGTCTTGAGTTGGAACTCTGGCAAGAGAGAATCGACGTTCCTTTCCCCCTTTCCCCTTCGCTCCCTTGACAACGTCGGCAGCATCAAATCACGCAACCTCTCTCTTCTTTTTCTCAGAAAACAAGTAGCCGTAGCCGTCGCCATCAGTACTGAGACACGCATTGAGCGTGTGCCATGTTGGACAAAGAAATTCAGAAAGCGGTTTTGTTTTTCCAAGGACGAATATTTCACAACGGAGGCAAAGCGTAGCAGCAAGAAAACTTCATCATTTTCGGTTCGTCTCCATAAAAGAAATGTCTTTTTCTTTCTCGTTTACTCTCTTTGGTGAATCGTTTTGCTGTTTTCTCTTTTCTAAACAGGTTCCACTTCATTATCTCCCGCACCCTAAGCAGTGATTTTTTTTCCACCTTTCGCTCTTTTTAAAAAAAAAGCTTTCTTTCTGTGACTCAGTTCATCTGGATGAAGGCTATACAACAGGTATCGGGGACGTGCTGTGGAATCCTTTGTGCGTTCGTTAATCTTTCTCTCCCTCACCGTACGCAGCGAGTCCTTTTCTCGGATTCTCCCAGGCGTGCAGAGGCCCGAGGCATTTAAAAAAAAAAAGGCCATCATGATAGACGGTCTGCAGCCCAGATGCCCCACTGCATTCAGAAAGGTGTGAAGCGGTGTCCTCCCCTTCCTCTCCCCGTCCTCCATCTATCGCACACTACCCCTCCTCTCGCTGACACACACAGCCACAGTGACTCTCCAGATTACCTCTTCTGTATTCCGCGGATTTCTATTTCGTTCATTCTCCTCGGTTTTTTTCTGTGTTCTTTCCGCTGCTGCACCTTCTTCGTCGCCTGTGTGATATGCCTGTGTCGGTTCTCTAGGCGAAGTGTATTACTTGTATACATGTTTTTTTTTTTCTCTACAGATATATGCGTTTTTGTTGAAGTTGTTGTTGGCGATGTGTCTGCTGCTCTTCTGTAGGGTGCCCAACGCGCCTTGTCTTCGGAGCAACTTTTCCACACCACATGCAGCGCCTACACGTCAGTGAAGGAAGCATCTGGCGTGAGCGCGGTAGAGCACCATACCGATGTGGTACTGCCATCCCTGCTTCTTCCAACCTCTCTCCCATTTCGCAGGCACTTTGTCGCTGCACTTTTTTTGTATTGCTCGTTTTTTCTTTTTTTCTCTCTCTCTGCCAGTATATTTTCTTGTTCGCTTCCTCATTTTATTTTCCTCTCTCACCCCGTTCATCATCAACACCCTACTACTACAACAACAACAAAAAAGCAGAAAAGGCAATAACCAGAATCCGATGTGTGAACATGACGATAGATATCTTTTCACCACACAGGCGGAGAGGACAGGCCTCAGTAGTGGCGCGAAGTCATGATGAACGAAAGCTCGTCCCTCACGTCTCGTCTTTCCAATCCACAACGGATAGCTGTTCGCTAACGGAGATACTGTTGAAGAGGTTGGGAGGTAGTCCTTGAGCAACGAGTGGCGGGGTGGGAACACGAGTGCAGCCTGCTTCCGCGTGTTCGTTTGCTGTGCGGTGCTTGTGGGGCGTAAGCGTACATGTGGCTATGAGGTAACCCTCCACTCACTGTTGGTTGAGGGGTTACGTGTACGCGTACGCCACAAGAGGAATCGGAACGCTATGTCACACTATGTTGTCTTCTTCTCCCTCCCTCTGTCCACTTGGTGTTTATCTTTTTGTCGTGATGTCTCCTGAAACGTGTTGAAAACATATCAACTAGGAGAGCCATTTGGTAACCATATACATATATACATTGATTTCTCTTCCGAGGGTTTGTCTTCACGATCGCACTCCTTCGCTAACGTCGAATTAGCCCAGAGAGACACCCGTAGTTCCATCTCCGCTGCGTCTCGTCTGGTGCTCATCCGCTTCGGTTTGCCGTTAGCAGGACCACGCCTCCGTTGTGGATTGGGAAGACGCGGCACCGACTGGGCTGTCCCTGTCTTCATCCGTCCTCGACGCGCTTGCGGATAAAGTTGTACGGCAACGCATTCGAACTGTCAAGTGTTTCCCTCTCTTGCGTTCTACACACGCCTATATCCTTTTCTGATTTTTTTCTTGTTTGACAAGGCTCGTTCTCTGATTTTCTAAGTTCCCTCGCCGAGCATCTCCCCTAGTGTTTCTTCTCGCTTTTCGTTTTGATTACCAGAAGATACTTTCTGACCCGCTTGTTTGCGTCTCTCACCACTATTATTTCATCTTTCTTGCCTGTAAAGCTTTGAGCTCCTAAATAAAACAACAAACAACGAACAACCCCTAACCTAACAGTGTTTCTTCTGTTCACACGTTTCCAATTCTTTTTTTTCCCTCCCATTTTCTTTTTAAGCGTCGGTCTCTTTGTTATTCAGACGCGTTTTCATCATTGACTACGTTTACCTCTCCTTTTATTTTCTTTCACTCACTAAAGTGTTTTTTTTTTTTTAAAATAAAGGTTTTTGTTTTCCATCCTCCTCTGTTCAGAGTTCAGACCTGTGAGGTGTCGCTTCCCAATGTCTCTCTACAACAGCAACGGGAGCCCTCGCCGCTCCGGCACGATCGCTGCGGTCGTCACGGCCAGCGTGCTGCTGCTCGCCCTTCTCACCCTCACCGCCACCCCGGCGACCGCGCGTGCCACAGAGCGCATTCGCAACGCCAAGACCGGCATCATCACAACCCGGGTCTACGAAACCCACGCTGAGGTAATTGAAGAAGCCGCCAACCGCGGCATGAGTGTGAACCAGTTCCTTGCCCGTGCCGACCTAGACCTCGAGACGTTCCCCTTCGATTGTGCTGTCCGTGACGAGGTGCAGACCATCTACTTCCGCTGCGTTGAGAAGCAGGGCAACCTCTGCCTGGGTCGCAACTGGTACATCTATGGCGATACAGGGGACATCACGTTTCTGAATGGCACTTCCGGCATCGACGTGTGCACCTACACGACGTGCAAGGACATGGTGTGCAAGCGCACCGATAGCCTCACGGCCATCCTGCAGACGGTCGACCAGACGCTCATGACACCCGACTCCTGCTCCTGCCTGGATGTGGCGACCGATCGGAACACCTGGGACGGCATGTACTACACGGAGCAGAACCCCAACTACCCATGGGACAACAATGAGTTCTGCGGTAACGTTGCCTGCGAGAACGCCTCGTTTCCTGCGGGTGGCACCGTTGTGTACGAGAACGAGCAGTGCATCTGCTGGTACCCGCGCGGCATCCAGCGCGTCATTCGCTACGTCTTCCCCGGCACCCTCACCGAGACCACGCGCGAGGGTACACCGGACCCGATCGGCTCAGACACCCCTGGGCCCGTGGCACCAACCGACCTGCCGACGATCGGCCCGGGCGATGACAACCTCCTCGCTTCCAATGCAGCCTTGAACCTGTGCCCGAACGCACCGCCTGGCCTCACCCGTGCCCTCTTCATGCGCTATATCAACGACTTCTGTTGCGTCATGTACTTTAACGTGAACTACACGTGGTCCGCGTGCGGCAATGAGGTCTTTCAGAGCATGCCCCAAGGCTGGGCCTACTGCCGCAGCCGTATCCCTTCCTACGGGTTCTGCTGTGAGGTAGAGCACATGCACTTGGAGACGTTCGTCTTTCGCGGCGACCGCTGCGAGGTGCACGACCAGGGTCGCTTGCTGAACCCGGTGGAGACAACTGCGGAGAAGAAGTGGTGGGATATCTTCTCAGGATAACCCGAAGAAAGGGGGACCGCAGCGAAACCGAGGTAAAGAACCACGCATGACGTTGTCATTAACACCAGAAGGCCTCTCTCGCGTCGACTCTGGGGATGGGGTGAGCGGCTCTACGATTCGCCCCATCTCCTTCTAGGGGCGAATGGCTCAGCGCTGCGACTCGCGGGGCTTTGTATCTGGTGCGTCTTTGGCTCCTCCCTCTCCCCCCTGCTCTGAACATGTTTTGTCACGGCTCTTTTCCTGCGCTCGTTACGTTTTCGTTTTTTTTTCCCCATCCTCGTGCGACATGCTTGTATGATATATACCACCATTGTTTTATTCTCTGCCCTTTTCTTTCTGTTCTCTTTTCAAAGATTTTACGTGTATTATTTTTGGCATTCCTTTGCTGTTGTTATGTTTTTCGTTTCGTTAGTGAGCCGCGTTTCTTTTTTTTTTCCCTTTTTTCTTCATTCCCATCTCATCTAACCTGCTATATATATACATACGTTTTCTATTTATCACCCGTTCCATATTCCTTCTCGCCGTCCTTCTGCGGCCCTCATGAAACGCAAGCGGACACACGCACACCCGCTCCCTATAGACTTTTCTCTGTCGTAGAACAAGAGGGAGAGACAGAGGGAGAAATGTGGCCGTACTGATTGCGTCTCTATGAGTTCCGTTAATGCTCCTGTAAGTGATCCTCCTCTTCTCGTCCCTCGCACGCACCCCCGCTCACGGGCACATCGTTGCAGGGAGCGTGGGGTGGCGGGCTATCTTGCTTCACAATGCTTCGTTCCTCACACGTTGCGAAGGCAGGTTACGCGCTATGGCCCCCTGCACGTTTCCTTTGTACTTCTCCGCAGCGCTTATCCGTTTTCCTCACTTTCTCATCTCTGTCGAAGGAGGAGCGCAACAGAAGCGTGGGCTGAGGGTTCAAGGGCGGGTCGCCGAGACGGAGGGCGTCTCTTTCCGTGTTACGAAACGTGTCACACAGCTTTCCCCCCATGACCGAAGCCTCGTGCAAAAAAAGAAAAAAAGAGGGGACACCCAGAAACATATACAACAACACGAAGGAAGGAACTCTTATCATTTCTAAACACTTTGCTTTCTCCTGTTTATCATCATTTGCGCTCCTTTTTCTACTTTGCAAAAAATATAATGTTTCTGTGTGTTTTGTCTTTCCAGCGTAGAAAACCATTTTTGAAGAAGGTTGTTCTCCCTTGATATTTGCTGTGTACTCTTGGTGACTGCCTGCTGGTAATGTCCTTGTCGCAGTGCTGCCAAACCAAGGGAAGGGCTGCGCTCTCGACGGCAGCAACAAACACCTTTAGAGGAACTCCCCAACTACATCGACCTACGTGGCAATACTAAGGGTAATCGCAAGGAAGAACAACCATATACATTCCTCGTTCAAGTATCCATCGATCGCGCACACGCCCCTCGACAGACAAACTGAGTACTGAACGAACAAGTGCGATAAGAAGGCAAAAAAAAAGTTTGCGACAAAGAGGGTTTCCATTCTTCTTTCCTACTGTGCCGTCTGTCCTGGCGCGTATACCTTCATTATTATTTTTTCCGTACTCTGGCTCTTCGTCTTTCTTTTCTCCCCTTCTTCCTCCACACACTCCTCCCCTCGCTCTCTCTTTCCGTGTGTGTGTCTGTGTATCATCTGGCTGCTGCTGAGTGGTTGGCGGACTCTACCATCTAGTGTTTCCTCTTTTTTTAAAAAATATATATCTCCCTCTTGTCTTTTCTTCTCTCTTTTTCAGATGTCACGTCAACCGTCGCAGCCCATGCATCAGATGTGCCACACACTTGTGTGTTTGTCTTTGTTCACAATATCCCAGTTGTGAGACGAGCTGGTGGTTGACACGGCGAAGGAGCTGAGGTCGGAGAGAACTGTTGTATGAACAAGAGGGACCATTTCTCCCTTCACAGGAATTGAAGAGGACGGAACTGGAAAGTCCACGTCAATAGGCGGTGGGACGCTATGAGAGCCCTTGCTTGTGGTTGAATGCTCGATATTTTACCTTTCGTTCCTGGTAGTGTGTTTTCCCTTTGAGCGTCTCTCTGCCGCTCCCCGACTGGTCGCTACCTGAGTGCCTTGTCGTGACCGACCCGGACTATACCAAAGGCACCCGAAACCAAAGCACTGAATCAAAAAAAGAAGGGTGGTATAGAACTGAAAATAAAACATTACAAATACCAACAAACGGTACGCCGCTTATATCGCTTCGCTTTTCCTTGCTTTTCTTTATATTTCGTCTGTTCTCTATTTTACCATTACAGTACTATATTTTATTGCCCCATTCCCTTTCCCATCTTTCTCCTTTCCCACTTGTGTTTGCTTTCCTTTCTCTTCTCTAGTTTTTCCCGTCCTCTCCACGACTTGGCCCCCCTGACATGAACATAATGTGCGTTGCGTCTCTTCTTCATGCCACCGTGTCTCTCAGCATTCCTTTCTTCATCCGGTTTCTCTCTTTATTTTTATTTTTTGTTTCCCGTTGAGTACATTTACTGCCATTTTTTTTTTGTTCTCGCTGTGAATGCGTTGCCGTCTCCGCACCCGTCTCCGTTGACACCGTCTTCAACGTCGCGCATCTATCTGACAAGGTACATCTCCCATCTCCCGTCCCCACGTCTCTTTGTTTTGTTCGTCTCTGGCGTTTTCTCCTGCCGTGATGGAAGCCACACGATAACAACAAAGCAAAGTGCTTCCTCCTCCCCGTTTTCTCAACCGTCACCAACGCCAGCGAGGGAAAGGGAGGTGCGGAGGACCTTGGAGATTCGCTCACCGTATGGTGATTATTCATTGTTGTTGTTGCTGTTTTCTTTCTTTCTCTCTCTCTCTCTTGTCCATTCGTTTGTTTTACTCCCAGTGAGCTGTTTGTGGCGTCGTCCATCTCGTTCAACCATCCAATACAAAGAAGAAGAGGTAGCAGAGGCCCCCCAGTAGTCGTAGAGTCGCTCACAAGCCAGGAGAAACGAGCATGGAATGTGGATGCGGGCCATTGTGTCCCACACACTCCAGCCAAGGGACAACAGAGTCTGTTCGGAGGTTCTGCGTCCTTTGTCAAAGGGAGCTGGGTTGCCAGCCCTACTATATGGAGCTCCTCCCACTCCCTGCCGTGTTCTCAAGCTCGTGCGAGCATGGCTTTGTGCAAGAGCATGTCACATGGTTTCCTCTGACGCGTGAACTCACGTTAGCGTAATGGCGGCTTCTGCGACACTCCCGCGATGGAGCACGTAGCGCAAACACCCTCCCTTCTCTGAGAAATCTTTGTGTGTGAAAGAAAAAAAAGAGGTGAAGGGGTATGTGTCACCAAGTGTGTGCTTTCCGAGGGTTACGGAGGTCTGTCAAATGTACCTTGTGTTCCGCACCCAATTCTCTCTCTCTCTCTCCTCACCTTCTCCTTCCCTTTCTTCTTTGCCTGTTCCGTTACTTCCCTTGGCCCGCTGGGCATCTTATTGCCACGCGCTACAGCGACCCGTTCGGAATCCCCACGTACAACAAAGAAAACGCTCACCGCTTCTCCCGTCTTGCATTTGGGAAAGGTGAGTGGGGTGAGTGAGGTGGTTGACGCAAGAGGAAACGAAAACTCGTTGCCAAGTACTCTTATTGTCGCGTGGGCGTTTCCGTTTGCTTTACGCAACTCTTGTGTTCACGTGTAGAATAAAGTCTTTGAGTCTTGATCTGCCTTCTCTTTTTTTTTCTTTTTTTCACACACCTTCCTCGGTTGAGAAGGTCCTCAAACGACATCATACAAACACAACGGTAGCATTCCACTCCCGTCTATCGCACTTAGCATCTCGTACTCACTTTTTCCCTTTTCGACGACGAGGGATAACGGACGAAGTGAGAGAGGCAAAACATTTTTTAAAAAAGAAGGCGATGGAACCCGGACCTCGGTCAGGTTCCCTGCCACCTCAAGATGCAAACCATGCGCAGGAAGAAAGCCTCCGTCGGCTGCGCCGGGAGAACCATTTGCTCCGCCTACAGATTCTGCGCATGCAGGACGAGCGACGTGCTTTGAACGACGAGCTGCACGGAAGGGGTCCTCCGGCCCCAAGTACTAGTGACGGCGCTGGCCCATCAAGCTCCCGCAACGGCGACCACGCACCACCCGACGACAACACTGGAGCCCATAACTTCTTTCACAACCTGAACGCCAGCGGAAACTTGGGTTCCGAAGAAACCGAGGCCCTCCGCCTGCGCCTCAAGACGCTCCAGCGGCAGAATGAGCGAGAACGGCTGCGTCGCCAACAGATGGAGCGCGAGATGCGGAGCGAGATTGAAATGCTGCGGCTTTCCTTGGACCAGCAAGCACCAGGCACCCCACCACGTACTACCACCAAGAAATCTGCTGATGCAGCCGCCTCTACCGCGGGCCTTGTTCGCGCCGCCACAGTGGGGTCGTTACCCATAGGGCCCCACCACCAGACCGGGGTGATGTGCGACGGGGTTAGTAATGAGTCGACAGGGAACCCTTCCCTCCTTGTCTCTCCTGCACAGCGTCATGGGCCGCTGTACGACGGGCCCAGTGACGCCGATGAGGCAGTGACGCCTCTCTTTTTCCCAGCGGCTTCCACACTAGACCCGGTGCTCGCAGAGGATCGACGGGGCGGTCACTCGTCCTCGGCATCCTCGGTCGCGTCCGCGTCTACGACAGGAGCTGCTGCCTTACTCATGCCTAACCACGATGTCAGGACCGGAACTCCTCCGCATCAGAGCGACGACGGTGACGGCGACAAAGGACAGGTTGTCGTCACAGAGCCCCTTGTAACAACCAGAGCAGCCGGACTCCCGGCTACAGTCGTTCCCCCAACGGTTCCCCTGGCGCAGGCCACGCCGCAGGAAGTTGAGCGCATGTACCTGGAAAGCGTAGAACGGTACGCGCAGGTCAGTCGTGGAGGCCGTGACACAGCAGGGACATTCACGGGTTTTAACTTTCCACCAGCGACCTCGTCTTGGCCAGCACCAGCGATCGACCCACTGCAGCCTTCCGTTGGTGTGCAAGATACAGAGAGCCTCACGCCTCTGCGACAGCAGCAAATGTTGAACGAGGCGGATGCATTGATGCGAAAGGCGGCGGACCGGCGTGCCATGCGAAAGCAGCGTCTGGAGAAGTTTGCGTCCACCACGTCATCCCCGACAAATCAGACAGAGGGGGCCGGGCTGTTAGGGACGCCAGAGGCGGTGATGGCGGAGGAGGGGGACACCCCACTCGGTCAGATGGGTAACCCAGGGAACAGTCGTCTGCCTTCTTCGCAGGCGACCACCACCGACGAGGTCACGGACGGCGGGAAGCGAGCTTCAGCGTTGGTTGCGAGCTCGGCACCCACACCGGTACCCACGTACAATCTGGCCAACCCCAATCAAATCGGCGTGGAAATCAAGGAGAGTGAAAGGAACCGCACCTGGTACCTGAAGCAGGTGCTCGTGCAGGCCTTGATGCATGCCATCCACCCTGCATCGCACGCCACCGCCACAGCAGCCGCGTTGGCAGCACGGGGAGGCAATGGGCGTGCCGCATCGTCCGTCTCAGAGGCGGACGCGGAAGGGAGGGAGAGCGTGGGCGTCAGTGGCGCAACGACGCCGCAGCCGTGGATGCAGTCGCTAGTGGACCCGTCCTCCTCCTCGTCTTCCGACTCGCTGAATACCTCCTTTGCCCGTCCTGGTCAAGCAAATGGCTCTGTCGATGCCGCTGGCCCTACGGGCGGAGGGCAGCCCCATCCTTCTCACCAGACGAGTCACTGCACGTCTGAGAACCCGTCGTTTCTTCCTGGAGCCCATTTCGCAGATCCCTCACACGCCTCCACCCCTACCCCACAGCCAGCAGCGAATGCCTATGTCTACAAGGACATCAATATGGTTGCCATGCAGCGAGCCATTGCGGAATGCGTCTCCATGCACTTTCGCTGCCGCCGCAACGAGCCCCAGATCACGACCAACTACCGTGAGGGGCAGCAGGTGAGCGGTGGGGGTGGTGGGTGTGCGTTCGCTGGAGGTGACCGCGCGCACGGAAGCGGTGCAGGCACGGGCAGCCGCCTCGGGGCGTTTGCAGACGAGAATACCGATCCCAACCTCCTGGAGGCATTCGCCCCAGATCAGCAACGGCCGACGGGCGCTAGTGGTAGCGGCGGTGGTGGTGCGGCTGTCAAGGACGCGGCCGACCCGCGGGGATGGGATGAAGACGACGATGGCTTTGGCCCAGGGAACGCCTTTGATATCCTCGCACCGAACAACCGTCCTCCTACCTCCACCTCGCGCAGCGGGAAGCACCACGCCTCGCACAAGGGCAAGTCGGGGACCGGTGCCGGTGGCGCGGGTGGCGACAGCAGCGAGCGCTATCGTGAGGACGAGGTCCTTGTTCAGTTCCACGCACCGGTCATTTTCTCCCAAGTGAGGAGCTTCCTGCGACTGGACGACAACTACCTCCGCGCTTCGATTGAAAAGGCGGTGTGGCGGCAGAGTGCCTCGCCCGGCAAGAGCAAGACAACCTTGTACTATTTCGCGGACTTTGTGATGAAGTCCATGAAGGAGAGCGAGGTGGTCTTCTTCAACCGCCAGTTCCTTCCGTACTACGTACAGTACTGCGAGCGTAACCCGCACACGCTGCTGCCGCGATTCTACGCCGTCATCACGGTGAAGTGGCTCAAGCTCAACGTGAAGAAGGTATTTCTTCTCATGCAGAACGTATTCACCACACGGTACTACATCCACCGCATCTACGACGTCAAGGGCAGCACGGTGGGACGCAGCGCATTCAAAAAGTCCACGGTACGAGCAGCGGACGGGACGGAGGAAACGATACTGACAGCGCCGCGCACCGCCTTTGGTGCTCTCCTTCTCAAAGACAATGACCTTCCCCAGCAGCTCGTCATTTGCGGTGCGTATCAGCGGGCCATTCTCCTGGCGCAGTTCCGGTCCGATGTGAGCTTTCTCTCGCAGCTGAACATTGTCGACTACAGCTGCATGATTGGTGTACGCAGCCGCGTCTTTTCGGCCGAGCAAGGCCCCTCAAAAACGATAATCCTCCGGCGCCGGCGCGCTCCTGCGCATTACCGGTCCCACAAGGACGAGAAGCAGGGCAAGAAGTCACCTGCAAAAACCACGGGGCGCCGACGCGGCAACCGCTACGGCGCCGGTGGCAGAGACGCCGAGGACGACGATGACGACGGCAACGCAGACAACGGGGAGTCCTACGTCGCTCAGAGTGTGGCGGACATCACCAGCTCGGGTGTCATCGGCGTGGGCATCGATGCGAACTACGGCTACGAATTTGGTATGACTACGCATGGTGGAGCCGGGTCATCCCATGCGGCATCGTCAGCAGCATCCTGGACAGTGGGTGGGGCGGCCGAAGAGGACGACCTCTTCATTTGCCTTCGCGGCTGCGACGGAGGCCTGCTTTCACTGCCCATCTATGCTCCCGGCGACGACACGACGGCGCGGGAGGATGTGTACTACCTGGGCATCATTGACGTGCTCCAGGAGTACAACTCCATCAAGAAACTGGAGAACTTTGCAAAAGGGTTTGTGAATGACCGGAGGCAAATCAGTGTGGTGCCACCGAAGGATTACGCGGAGCGTCTGTACAAGGTTCTCGAACGCATCACCACGTGATCTCAAAGGAAAGCGTACCGAGGGAAAGAAAAAGAAAAGCGAGGAATCGATGGATGAGGCAGTATACGGAGGTGAGTGCCTCAGTTGCGTGTATTTGCTTTCGACGCAGTGACCCCCCACAGGATGCATTGCAGTGACCAAACATTCGACACACACACACACACACAAAGAAAAAAAAAAAGCATATCTTTAAAAATGTAAATGAAGTCCGTCTATCCATCTTAGGCGTGTGCATCTATGTCACCCCATGCACTGTTATGCCTCGCGCACAAGCGATGGATTCCCACTTCCCCCCCCCCCCCCTCCCCTTTCACTTCGTCTTTACCTTATCTGGAACCCTTGTTGTATTAGGCCATCTGATCAGGAGAGGAAGACGTCTCCAAGAACCAGACAAGGAAAAAAAACAAAGAACTATATTCTCTTGAAGGCTTTCTTTGGGTACCACCATTTTTCCTATCTACTGTCTCCCACTCTGTACCTCTTTTTTTGTTTGTTTACGACCCTTCTCCTTTTTTTCTCTTCACCTGGAATTTATACTCACACGCGCACCTACTCTGCATGTAATATACCGCGTGTCTTATTCCATACAAACGTTTTCCGTTGGATCACACCCCCTCCCCACCCACCAAGATATACATATATATTTGTTCTTTTGCTGGCTCACTGGCCTCATAAATCCTTTTTTTTTTTTCGAGGGCCGTTTGCACACGACTGTATCTTCTCCTTCGTGACTGCACAGATGGTGCTGTCTTCACCCAAGGCCCGGGTGTCCACCGCAACACCGGGCCGGCGGGCCGACCGAACGGCGGCACCGAGCGCTGTTTCCACTGCCATCTCGTCGGACCGCGCGAGTCTTGTGCTGCGGGGTTCACGCGGAGAACTTCCTGCCTCACAGCACAGCCCGGCCACTCATGAACTGGGTGAGGCGACCTTGACACCAGGTCCTGTGAACGACAGGGAGTGGATCCTACCAGAACCGTCATCACGCGAACGACGCTCCACCGCAGCCTCCGAACCGCAGTCGCGGCCGCAGACGGCTGTTCCTGCGGAAGCTACGGCGGCCACGACCAGGTTAGGCGCCGGTGACGGATTCCTTGATTCTCATCTGGGCAACGGACACCTCTCACCGCACGCGTTCCCTTCGCCAGGAGCAGCACCACCCACGTCCACAGGCGACAGGACCTCGCCCTTGCAGCCCTCGCCAGTCCCTGTCAGCCATAGCATCCCGCCTCCCGCATCCCTGTCTTTACCCGAAATGAAGAGGGTGCGCCAATTATTCGAGCTCTACGATTGGGTACGTCGGTTCCGTAGCGCACCCGCAGCCGATGTGGACGACCCTGCGGTAAAACACAAGGCTAAGGCAGGGCCCATCGACTTTGGGGTTGTGGACGCTCGTGCCCGTCGGCGCGCGCGTGACGAAGACGCAGACGAAATCGTTCTGTGGGCCCCACCCATCAGCACGGGAGGGAACACACATCGACGCGGGGAGAAAAGGCACGGCGCCCACACCACCGCGCGTGGCTCTGGCGCAGTAGGAAGAGGTGGCCTTGTGCACTCCTCGGTGAGTGCGGCGGCTGCCTTGACCTCTCCAACGGCGTCCATCTCGCTCTCTGCCGCGCAGCAGGATCAGGTGAGGCACATGTTAAGCCGAGTGGCAGGGACGGAGGGCACGCGCGGCACGACAGGCGCTGGGGCCCACAGCGCGTTTGATGTTCTCACCGAAGAGGAGGAACCAGACCGTGGTCGGCAGCGGCTCATCCGAGCGATCAAGGAGCGAGAACAGGCTGGCCTGATTGCGACCCGCCGTGGCAGCAGCAAGCAAGCCAAGCCTAGCTCTGTGGCGTCCCTGTCACATCAGGCTGGCAGTGAGCCACTCGTCAAGGGCAATGGCGGGGAGGAGGAAGAGGAGGAGGAGGTTGTGCGGCGTGATATCACACTCCCACCGCTTGCAGTGCATCCGCAACACCGCGGCATCGCCACCACGACGAATCCGGAGTCTGCGGGTGGACTGTCAACCGCTGTCACAGCCACGACGACGGACGGTGGCCGCTATGTGTGCTCCCGTCGTGCACTATGGCGCGGCATCTTTCAACTCGTCGACAAGAACGAAGAAGCCATCGCTTCTAAAGTGACCCTCCAGCACCCTGAAAGCGCGACGGCCAGTCAGGGCATGCTTGGTCAACCGACAGAGCAAACACCGGCAGTACAGGAGGCCGATGGTGCACCTGGGATGATTGCGACGACATCACGAGCACAGAACCGTGACGATGACAGTGAATTGTCGAAGAAATCGCCCACACCCTCCACAGAACCCAACGTTTCTTCGTTGTCACACCCCACACGCGTTGCACTGTACGCGGCGCGTCAGGCGGCCTGTCAGCGCCTCATTGCGAACGAGCTCCACGCGATGCGAGTGTGGAAGAGCGGTCAGCTCCAGGCCCAGCTTGAGGGCAAGCAGTCTAGCGGTGTCGCCACTACGCGCGGCGCCGGTGCGACGGGCGCTTCGACGTCCCATGTCACCACGGCGCCTTCCTTGGCGTCGGAGACAGACGCCATTGTCTCCGCCCTCACCGACGGACGGCCCTCCGTAAAGGATGCCCTGAGCCCACAAGATGCCGACTCCCAAATTGTGGTCCCCTCTTCTTCCGGTGTTCCGTTTGAGTACTTTGCCTTCTTCATCCTTCGTGAATGCCACCCGTTCTTCTTCCCCGCCTGGGACGTAGCATACGGGGAGGGGGCCGCCGTCGCACCAAGGCCGCCTTCCCACACCGCACCGACACACGTGGGGCTGACACCGTATCCACCGGCTGCACGAGGACACCCCAGCACAGGCGTGATCCAAGGAGCTTTTGGCAGCCGCCCCTCGACAAGAAACGGTGCGAGCGGCGCACCCGACGACGAGGAGGGAGCGGGCAGAGTGATGCCCTCTGATACCTTTGCCGCTCTCTTTTCCCCGCAGCGGGCTGACCGCGTGCGTGCGGCACGAGAGCTGTTCCACATCATGGACACAAATGCAGACGGCCTTGTCTCCTGGGACGATTTCACAGCCTACGTGCTCCTCAAGATGCAGGAGCGCAGCCGCGACAGCGAGCAACAGGAAACCCGTGCGATGGACAAGCAAGGCCATGGAAAGGGTCCACACAGTGGGGACACGGTGGCTGCGATCACCGGCGGCGGTGGTGGTGGTGGTGCGGACTCTCTCGAGTACGCCCTGCGCTTCACCCAGAACCCCGTTAACCGAAGCCCTTGGCAAGCCACGTTTCCCTTGGTCCATCACCTTTACCACAAGCAACCCATTCGCCACCTGCTTGTGTGTGAGCGCACCAAAAAGTACGTGACGGCGGCCGACGACGGGCTCGTCAAGCTGTGGAAAGGCGATCCCCGTCTTCCCGACGCCGAGGGAAAGGCCTCCCTCGTCCACGAACGAAACTTGTTGAGCACAAGGTCGTGCATCACAGGGTTGGCCCTGTCCCCACCTTCCCTGGGCGACGCAGAGGTGGTGGCGGTGGTGGCGATGGACGGCACACTAACCCTCATTCGCACGGCCTCTGGCGAGACGGTGCGGTCCATGGTGGGAGTCAAGGCGACGGTGCAGCGGCCAAGTGCGGCGGCCTTGCTGCACGGCGCGCATGGGTGGAAGAGCCCGATAACGCCGGAGTCAACAGAGACACGGACACAGCGGGTGGTATCCACCGCAGAGGCCATCACGGCAGCACTGGCGGATCCTCTGAGCAGCGGACAACCGCACCATACCGGAGGATCTCCACGACGTGGGCACCACCCGTCGCATGGCCCCGCACCTCCATCACCGTCAGCGTCTTCCCCTTCTTCATCCTCCTCTTCCGCTCCAGTGGGCAGCGGCACAGTTGTGCGCATGCCCTTCACAATTGGCGCATACCGCAGCGATGCCATTGAAATCTTCTTTGGCAAGACGAACCAGTACTTTCACGGCCTCACTGTCGTACCGCCTCCGTTCGAGCACCTGAAACGACCAGTGCTGACGACGTCTGACCTCCTTTTGGATTTCGGTGTCTCGGCAGCCACCAACACGGATGCATTGACGACCGATCGCACCCTCCCATTTGGCGCGATTGGGAAGACGGCGAAGGAGGACGCAGCTGACGACTGCGGTTGCTGGTATGCAACGTCGGTAGCGCTGGCTCACATCTTCGCTTCCAGCGCACAGTCGCCTCTGCTCGCTCACGCAAGGAACAACAACGCCTCTCCCCATACGCTAGGAGAGGCAGCGAACACGTTTCTCTCGCACGATGGTCGCGACGACGTGACGCGTGTGGAAGTAGGGGACCTGACCCAGGTGACGAGCGCGTACACGAAACGAGACGGAACCAATGCGTCTTCCAACTCTGCTCAGGCGCACCCCATGCAGCATCAGCAGCAGCAGCCATCGCCCATGAACGAAGGAGGCGCCTACGCGATTATGGGGTACGAGAACGGCTGGGTACAGTTCTACGAACTCCGCAAGTCATGGTTCTGTGTCAATCAGCTGTCGGCCACCCGGGTGGAGCCCCCTGCGGCGCGTGCACCAGCCTTAACGCTGCGCCTCCACACCGCCGCGATCACGCGCATTGTCATTTCAGAGAAGTCTGATCTCCTCCTGTCCGCCAGCGACGATGGCACCGTCTGCGTCCGGCAACTTGCGCGTGTGGAGGTGCCCCTCCTGCGTCTTGGTGATGGTGCCGTGCCGTCCCTGTCTGCCTGTCTGGATGTCGCCCACCGCTACCTGGAGAGCTCCCCTTCCCTGTCCTCCTACCAGCACGCAATTCAACAGCAGCACCTCGCTGCGCACGTGCACGGGCACACGCGGCGCATCACGTGCGTTGCCTGGCACGAGGCCACCCGCACCCTCGTGACCGGAGGGCGCGACTACATGCTGTATTATTGGAGCCCCCGCTCGCAACGCCCCTTGCAGAAGCTCGATCTGCGAGCCTTGCGCAGCGTTCACAGCAGCACCGCGTTGGGACACGGCAGTGGCGCAGCGCTGGCCGCAGACGGCGGGGATGAGGAGGCGAAGGGTGGTCCCGCGTTCGGCGCCAGCGGGTTTCCCATTGATGTTTCCTTTATGGAGCCAGCAGGGGGGCATCATGTGTCTGCGTGGTACCGAACACCAGAAGAGGCCGCACTCGCCGCACGCGCGATTTCGGCAGGCAAGAAGGACTCCACCGCAATGGAACAGCCTGCACCTTCTGGCGGAGACACGAGACTCGCATCCGTCTTGCGACTCTTGGTGCTCGACAGCAACCGCGTCCTGCGCATCCTGAATGCAGTCACGAACCAGCTCCTCTGCGTCCTCGTGGATGACTCTCCTGCGTCCCTCGCCCTGGGCGACATGCTCGCCGCGCGCTTTGATAGCCGCGAGAGCCGTCTGGTGCTCGGCGGCCGGTGCCTTCGCGTCTGGGACATGCAGGGCGACAAGGGTGATTTTCCTCCGTCCTACACAGGCCATCGCAAGCCGGTGCTGTTCCTGCAATGGAGTGTAGCTCTCAAGGCTTACGTCACGGCAGACGAGGACCACGTGTGTGTCTGGGAGCTCGACTTCACTACGAACCGTGTGGCGTACGAGCAGCAGCGATGGCGGCGCGCCGCACGGGGGCTCTTTGAGGCCAAGCAGAAGGAGAAGGCCCAACGGGCCGCCATTGCAAAGGCCATTGAGGCGGAGCGCGCTCGCCGAATGACTCACGATGACGCGTCCACCAGCGACACGGATATCTCAGAGGAATGGGAGGGCTACACTTCGGACACCTCGCACGCTTTCTCGGATCGCGTCAGCTCTCCAGCGAGTTCACAGGATTTACGACAGCCGCGTAACTTCACCTCTCTTGCCCTACACCCACCCCCGTTAGATTTCGAGGACCGCTACCCCACTCTTGACGACAAGAACCCGTACAACCAGAGCTACTTGCAGAGCGCCACACGACTGGTGCGTTCCTGGCGTGTGACCGCCGGCATTCGCGGCGTGACCATGACAACATTACCGTCCGTGGACACGACGACGAGCCCATCTTCCACCAGCACTGGACCAAGTGGAGGTGTTGCCACAGCGAGTACCGTGGGAAGCGTCGCGTCTCGCGTATCTCTGGTCGCGGAATCGCAGAGTACCGTGAGTGCGAACATGGAAGGCCTCTTTGTGGCGCTGCTGCGCGACCCGGCCATCTTGCAGTACAACCTCTTTAACGGGGCACCGCTGCGGCGCTTCACGTTTCCCGAGGGCAGCCAAGAGCTCTCCTCGCTCTGCGCCGCCTTGGTCCCGCTTCCGGGGGCTACTCCCACCGGCGACAACACCACCGCGAGCCCCCCGCACGGGTACCTACATGCACATCCACAACCCACACTGTGTGCCGCTTATGAAACGAGTCTCACGAGCGGTCTTGCCGCCATTTACCCTGTGAAGCATGACAATGACAGGGATGCCGGCGAGGCCATCGCCACCGATGCGACGACGACCTCTCGTGCGACGGCGGTGTCCACGTCGTTAGTCGATCGATTTGCCCTTCCACCATCCGACGACGACATCATCAAGTCTACCCTCGCCACCGCACGCGCCGCGCGACTAGGCAAAGCGCTCGCGGAGGCTGGCAACGATGGCAGAGAACGTGCAGCGAACACCGACTCCGGCGCAGCTGGCAAGGCAGCCCCTTCCACCTCTGCTCCACTAGCGTCGTCGTCGTCCTCTGCCCTCGCTCTGCAAGTGCACCCGCACCGCAACCTCGTGTTCGGGCAGACCCCCATCGCCAGCGCCGCCTTTGTTCCCGAGCTGGGGCTCGTGGTGGTGGGAGGTCTCGGCTCGCTGTACTTCTCCCCGGCGAATGACGTTACAACGCGTGCACTCGTCTGTTTGGGCCTGGAGGAGCAGGCCGCGATTCAGCAAAAGCAACAGTCGAGCGGGTCCAATGATGCGCCAAACGCGGCGCGTGCGTCCGTCACTGCTGTGGTAAACAGAAGCTCTCCCAGGTACCGCTGGGTTGCCCTGTGCCCAGGCCGTCTCGTGGTGGCCTTGCCGCTCTCCCCAGCAGAGGAGACGGCGCGGATGGAGGCCACCATTCAACTCCTCACTCCAGAGCAGCAGCGCGAGGTAGCGGAGGAGAGGCAGCAACAGCAACTGGGGTCCTTGCTCGGGGGCGGCACAGCGGCGACGGCGGCGGTTGCAGGCATCGTGCGTGCGTCGCGAGCGAAGAGCTTGGAGGAGGGTGAGCGGCTGGAAAGGGACGCCGCCTCCACCACATTTTTTGACTCCGCTCAGGCCTCCAGCCTTGGCTTTTTGGGCCACCTGTGTCCTGTCCCCCGCACGCCGTACCTCTTCTCTGGTAGCAACGTTGGCACCGTTCAGCTCTGGGGTCTGCGCACGTCGTGCGAGCTCGCGCGCTTCAGTGCAACGCTCACGGCGGACACCATCACATGCATGCAACTGTTCACGTGGGATCGGGCCGCCGCAGACAAGGCGCGCAGTGAGTGGCTTCCCGCCACGTCTACCCCAGGAACCACCGCACCACCACGGGACGGCGACACGCCCAGATCCGAAATACACGTAACAGGGTCCACAGGTTGCTACTTGGCGGTTGGCAACCAGTCAGGCTTCGTCGCACTCTTCGACATGAGCGCGGTCGGGCTCCATGGACCAGGGCTCATCGAGGGACGGGAAAAAGGCGAAGCACGTGCGACGACGACGCCTGCCTCAGCCCATGGCTCTGCCTTGGAACAGCGTATGATGCTTCTGGACCGCTGGCGCGCGCATCGACAAGACGTGCGGAGCGTGTCCTTTGTGCGTGTCGAGACAAAACTCGAGCTGCCCTCGGACTACGCTCGCAAGGACAAGGGCGATAGCTCCTTGTGCTCGCTCTCGTTGCCGTTTCGCGTGGCCGCCAGCTCCACGCACGGAGAGTCTGCAGCGTACGACGCACCGCAAACTCCTCCCCTGCTGTGCAAGGAGACGGATGTGCTGACACTGGTGACAGCCGGTGAGGACTGCTACATCTATGTCTGGCAATGGACGAATACCCGGTGCGGCGCCGTCAGCACAGGTTCCGTTCTTCAGTGTCTGGGATGCTTTGGTGACAGCGGAGGGGCACGCTCCTCCGCGCGTGGCGGCGCACGACTGTCCACGGACAGCACCCTTACTACAGCCGCATCGCGGGAGGGAGGCCTCGGTAGTAGCCCCATGGTAGACCCACCCCTCTTCACCCTACCGTCGCGTGCCCTCAGGACGTATGAAGCTGCACGTCGTATGTATGTTTTGCGCCGGCTGATTGTCGACCACCGTCTCTTTCTGGTCTCCCGCAAGGCTCTCGCCGCGGCGTCGCGGACGCGACAGGAGGCGGCGAAGCACCAGAAGCGTGTGCTAGGGGGCCACATCACAGGTACGGGCGGCGAGGGGAAAGCGTCTGCTGCTGCCCTCGCCTATGAGGAGTCCCAGACCGATAAGCGCTACCGGTTCATGATGCAGCAGCAGCTCGAAACAGCGATTCAGATCATGGAAGCAGACGCGCGTCTGTGCATGGAATCCGACCCCGCGTGGTCGCAGAGCCTGGTAGGCTCCATGGGTGTCCGCAGCAGTGACGAAACGAGCCGGCTCCAGAAGATGCGGAAGCTCCGGAAAGACAAGATCCGCACCCTGTTGTCGATGGTGGACAAGAAGGTAGCCGAGGAGACAGCGGAGAAGGAAATGCAACAGCTTGGACAGAAGGCGTCAGGGACACCAGAAAAGCGGCCGACGGCCATGCCAACGTCGTCCCTGCACGACGATCCAGTTGCCCTCTACCACAACGTCGAAGGTCAACCCTTCTCCGCCATCTTCGCGCCGCCCGATGCGTTGTCGGCCGCACGCCATTCGACGGAAGCGAGCGAGGCTCGCGCAGGGTCCCTTCGTTCCACACAAGATGCCACTGTGCATGTGACAGCGCCGACACCGGCTTCCTTCTTTGACTTTGGTGGGCTGGAGGGTCGCCACTACTGGCAGTTGGTGTGCGGCTTCGACCCGGCGGAAACAGCCGTGGCAGCGGCACGTCAGCTCTCGCACACCACTGCGATGCTTGTACCAGAGACGACCGCCCGTCGTGACGGTAACGTGGCTGCGGTCAAGAGGGACTTACCAGTGATGGCGCCCACGTCACAAGAAGGAGGAGCGAGCTGCACGAGAACAGATAGCTCTTTCGGCGATGGCGGACTTTTCAGCGACGTGGACCTCCCCGGCGCTCCTGAGAACACCTCTCCCGCCCGCACCCGCGCCGGACTGGATCAGAGCATGGCCAGCGATGCCACAACAGCCTCTGGGACGACGGAAACGACTTTCCCTGGATCGGTGTCCTCCATGGGCTACCACGCACATCTCTTTCAGAGTACCCCCGTGGGGTACCAGGCCCCCTGGAGGTTGTCACCAAAAGGCGAATCGTCAGCAGCTGGGAAGGATGATGATGTCGCGGATGGCGACGCTCCAGAAACGAGCCCGTTATACGCAGAACTCCCACCAACGGACACGAGCAGCGCGGCCTGTGCGCCGTATGTGCTGGCCTTTATGCGTGGCACGTACGCGGATGCCACGGTGCGAGACTGTGTAACTCGCCTCATTGCTGAGCTTCGCCCTTGGATTCGGAAGTTCCGCAAGGTTGTGCAGCAGTACGACAAGCTACTCGCGTTGGAGCGGCACCGAAAGCAACCCAGCGCGCATCTGTTCAAGCCCTCTGAGGACAACTTTTTTGAGCTGTCGGTGGGCTCGGATGCGGAGACGCCGCGTCCGGCAAAGGAGTGCGCATCCTCCGCCGCTGTGTCTCTGGCGGACGCACGGCGGAAGCGAACCACGCTCACGATGGTGCCCGCCTCTCTCAGGGAAGCCGGAGGTCAGGGCAGGGACCGTGATAAGGACAAGACGGAGAACAGCGGGGCCCCTCACGAGGACGGCTCCTTGGACGAGAGCAGCCACACGGACAGGTCCCCGCCGGCACGACGGGGCCGAGGTAGCTCCGCGACGACGGTAAGCGAGGACCTTCTTGAGACCCAAGGGCCGTCCCCGGTGTCTCTGGACCGCACGAAGCGCTCCGAGGTAAAGAAAGGCCCCGCTGCCGAAGAGTCTGACGTGGAACACGGAGTGGATCGTGCACCAGCCTCCTCGTCAACGCCGTCGCGACCACCAGCGCTGGCGCCCAGTACTGGTGACGCTTCCCAACAGCATGCCGCTGACACACGCCATGAAAGCAGCGACTCGGCGTTACCAGGCGTCGGCAGCACACAGAATCCGCTTGGCATTCCCCCCGGGGCCGAGGAAGCGGACACCGCTGACGTGGCGGAGCATACGGCGTCAGGCAGCTCGCGCGCGTCTACTCCCTCATTACACGCTGTGACAGAGGACGACGAGCAGGAGTCGGACCACCTCGCCCGGGGCTCTCCCTTCACGCCGTCGGTGTCTTTTGATCCGACCACGTCCTTTGACGCCGCCCCTTCGCGGAACCGACTTCGCACCATCACAGACACTGAGGCAGACACACCACGTCTGCCAACCACGGGGAGTGGGTTCGCACAGGGGCGGGTGTCGTTTCGCGTTGCTTACGGCGGCAAGTCAGGCACCAACGCCGCCCCGGTTGTCTTGCGCGCGACACCAGACCTCAACCTCTCCGTTGGCACGGCATCCGCGCGGCCAGCAAGTGCTACCCACCAGAGCGGTCACGCCTCTGTGCGACCGCCAGGGACCCCAGCCTCGATTTCCCCGCCGCAAGGTGTCTTGTCCAGCCATAGCAACACTTCGTTTGGGTCTGCTCCCGATGGCCAACAAGCCACTCTGCCCCTCGTGCAGAAGCCACCGGAGGCGCCGTCCTCCGGCTCTCGACCACAGTCTGCGAGTCGTATAAGCGCAGTGGTGGCTGCTGCCAAGGCACTCCAAATCATTGCCGCACCCTTTCGCCAGGAAGTGGTCGCCGCGGCAAACGCCTCGGCGAACGGGGCTGGGCCGAATTCGCAGAAGGCGAATGCGCGTGGTGCGACAACCGCGTCACGGAACACCGTCGACTCGCAGCGCCGGACGCCCAGCCGATTGGAGGACCACGAGAAGGGCGAGGAGGACAGTGACCGCGACGATGAGGATGGGGAGCTGCGACCGCCGCCAGAGCACCAAATCGACGACATTGTGCTTGACGGGGAGGACGCCGCTCGGGTGATGCAGGTGGCGTACATCCACCGCCGCCGCGTCGAGGCCCTCGGTCGTCTCATGGAGATCCAGCAAGATGAGTTGCGTGAACGCATCCTGCACGAGAAGAACCACGGCCGCGGCAACCGACAGCTCGCGGTGGAGGCGGGTATGGTGGGGCTGGCGGACTATCATGACTTTGGCGCGACCGGCACGGCGAGTGTCTTGTTTGGCCGAGAGAAGGCACTGCTGCAGGAGTCCGAAGCCGCGGCCGAACTACGGAGGCGCAGGAACATTGCCGGTACTAGTCTCGTTCGCGAGCTCAACCGACCCAGCGTTGCCGTCAAGACTGGCGCTGAAAACACCTCTGACGCCGATCGAAGCGAACACAACGGAGAAACGGGGGAGGAGAAGGAGGATGTTGACTGGTACACGGCACGAGAACGCATGAAGCGCGCGAGAAAGAAAGAGGACGCCCTGTGGGACCCGTCGCGAGTCATGTTGACGCTCATGGACTGGGAGTCGCCCGCCCTCGGCGACCCCGCCAAGCGCTACAATCAGGTGTTGGGCGAAGGCGATGAGGACAGGCGCACCGTGAATGAAGATCCTCTCTTCTTTGTAGCCCTTTGCGGTGAGCTCCAGGGACACAAGGGGCCCGCCGCATCGCAGCTTCCTGAAGAAGGACACCGAAGCTTTCCTAGCTCTGCACTCGTTGCGGGCGAGGACCCGCTCGCGGGAGAGCGTGGCGTGGATGACAGCAGGAGGGTATCACCACAGCCTCCCCTGCCGGACTTTCTCCCTGTGTTCTTACCTCCCTTTCTCTCAACAGAGCATGGTGCACAGCCTGCCAAGGCACCGGCCCCGAGTGAGACACCGCTCTACGGTGCGACCGCCGCCTTCTCTGCAACGTCTGCAGCACAGGAGAGTCCCCTACCCAATGATGCGCTTCAGCTTGCGTTTCGGGTGCTGTACGGTGGGCAAGACGAAGGTTCTTCTGACTGCCATGGCAATGACGGCGGGACCACAAATTTAGAGAATTCCACAGAGGCCTCCATTTCGGCAGAGGCAAACCGCAAACGCGCCGCCAACATCACGGCCATTGTCGCCAAGGAAATGGAGGAGATGAAGGAGCGGCGGCGGCACCTGCTTCTGGAGCAAGAAGCCATCAGCACGTCGGCCACGGAGGACGCCGGGAGCAAGAGCAGCACCTCCGTCAAGGAGGGCCTGTCACCTCGTCCTCCGGAAGCCTCGCTAGGTGCGTCAGGGTCCTCGAGTCTCTCCCCGTCGCCAGCGGCATCGCCGAATCGCCGCCTCTTCACGCAGGCCGGCGGACGTCAGGCACCAGGCGCGGAGGAGGAAGAGGGCGATGCCGTGGCAGAGGGTTTGTCAACGTGGCGGGGAATCCAACCACTGAGTAGTGACCGTCCGCGTGGCGAGGCTGTTCATGCGGCGTCGGCGCGGCATGTCGGACCGTCACTGCCGGCCGTGCGAACACAGCGGCTCTTTGAGCGACGGAAGCGCCACCCACCAGGGGCGGCAAACACGGTTCCAACGCCGTTGGAGAACCCGCTCGGTGCGGCGGCGTTTGGTGCCGCCTCTGCTCGCACACGTAGCAAGTCTCGTTATTGAGATGGACAGACCGGCAGGCAGGCAGCTGTGTTGGTTTCTCCTGCGGACGACGTGATCATCACCTGTGTCCGGTGCTTGTGGTCTCTTCTCCGTTCTCTCTCTCTCTCTCTTCTTTGTCATGACTCCCTGGAGCCCAAATGTATAAAGCTCTTTTGTTGACCTTCTCCACGAGGGAAACACACGTCAAGAAAACGCTGCCGAAACCTCCTCCATGCTACCTTCTTTTCTTGTTGCAGTGATCGCATTTGCGCATACAACAAGTGTGAAACACATATGTTTCATAGATCACATGTGTGCTGATGCACATCTTTCTTCAGGCTGGACAGCTGAAGAAAGCGCAATCAACGTGGTCCACGTGAGGCGTCTCTTGTTCATGTGTTCTACGCGAAGGTCCTTCCTTGAGCCGATCGGATCTGAAGCTGACTCTCCCTCTTTCTTGGGTCACCGTTACTTTGATTTTCTCCTCCCCCTCTCCTCCGCCTTGACACTTCTAATAATGATAATAATATATAATACAGTTCTTTAAGCCCCGTCGCTATTCTTTTTCAACCTCCCTGTTCCGGTGTTGTGAAATCACAAGGTTTGTAGTACTGACAAGGCTGGCTAACCCGCAGAAAAGAACCACGAACTATTCGAAAGGACAAAAAGTCATCACCTCTGTTCGTCAAACCACTAGCCGCCGTTCTCTTTCTGAGATCCTTTACTTCCCGAGCACCCGATCCGCAGTAGTAACACGTGAAACAAAAACAGGACAATGAATCGTCTCTTCGGCAAGAACAGCAACCAGCCCAAGCCGACGCTTGAGGATGCCAGTGGCCGCATTCAGGGTCGCAGCGATGCCGTTGACGCGCGCGTGGCCAAGATTGACGCGGAGCTCGTGAAGGTGAAGGAGCAGATTCAGCGCAGCCGCGGTGCCACTCAGCAGCGCTACAAGCAGCGTGCGGTGCAGCTTCTCCAGCAGAAGCGCCAGTACCAGAACCAGCAGGACATGATGATGCAACAGCAATTCAACGTGGACCAGCTCCAGTTTACGACCGAGACCATGAAGGACACACAGGTGCAGGTGGCCGCGATGAAGGATGCGAACAAGACGCTCAAGAAACAACTCAAACAACTTGACATTAACAAGGTCGACGCCATGCAGGACGATCTCGCGGACCTTTACGCGGACACAATGGAGATTCAGGAGATTATGGGCCGCGGCTACGAGGTGCCAGAGGACATTGATGAGGACGAGATGCTTGGGGAGCTCGAGGCACTTGACTTCGACATGGAAAAGGAGAAGGACGCCGACTACCTTGCCGACGCACTGGCGATGCCGGGAACCAAGATCACCGACCTGCCCACAAACAACGAAGGCA
>JASAOC010001924.1:0-28060 GCA_030849835.1 Herpetomonas samuelpessoai
GCTCTGCCGTCTCTGGAGTGAGAGCACCTGCCCCACCGCCTGAGCGCAGCGCCGACTCCCGTGCGCCAGCGCATACCTCAAAGTCTTGTATGGCGGAGCGCAGCCGATCCATCATCATGGGAAGAAACTCCATCTTATCGCAGTAGAGCATCTCGGCCAGGGGGTACAGCGTGCGCTCGTTGTGCAAGCTCACGCCAGACTCAAAGCGAAGCTCGTCGGAGTCCTCGCGGAGGTGCGCCTTCTCAATCACGGCGGCGAGGTAAGCGGTGAAAACAGCCCTTGTGAAGTCTGCGAGCTGCTGGCTCCGGTCCTTGTCGAGGGGACCTTCTCGCTCCTCGTACTCGGTGCCGTAGGGCTCTGAGGTACCATTGGTGGTGCGGGGTGGCGTGCTCGCGCCTGGTGCATTGGGAGCACCGTAGAAGGCCTTATCCAGGTCCATCTCCTGTGTCGTACCCGCACGACGACGTCGGGGCACCCGCTTGGGCAGTAGACGGTCCGCAAAGAGGTAGTACATGTGCATGAGCAGCTGTCGCAGATCCGCCTCGTCGTCGGAAAAACGGCCCAGAACGAATTGTGTTGCCTCGGCCCAGGTTTGCATCATCTGCGTAAAGTTTTGAGTCAGAAAAAGGATGACGGCGTCCTCGTGGCGCTCAAAGGCGTTCACCAGAATGGAGCAAGAGAGCGAAAGAAGGTCTGGGATGCAGCGGTTGTCGCGTTGGCAGACGAGCAGCAGGTCCGTGGACACCTGTAGCAAGCTGCTCGCAAGAGGATCTCTCCCCTGGCGCATGAACATTTCGTGCGGGCTGTCGATGCGCGAACAGAGCTGCACCAGGCGACCGAGCAGAGGTGCCTCGGTTCCAGTTGGGTTGGCCGACAGCGACGACGCGGCGTACTGCATCACCACCGCCAGCGCGTTCGCCCAGCCATCGGCCCATCGCAAGATGTGGATGCTGGGCTCGGTGGTGTACTTGACATTGAGCAGGCCGCCTCCATTGGTGAGCGGTGACAGGCATTCCAGTACCGCGCAGCACACCTCGGCCGCCTTGCGGGGTGAGCCCTGCAGGGCGTGCGTGGCTGTGTCGAAAAAGTAGGGCAACAGGGTATTCACAAAGGCCTGTCGGAGGGAGGGGATGGCCACCTTGGACACGTGCTGAAAGAAGTACGCAATCACCTCGTTGAGGCAATCCAGCACCTGCTCCGGGGTCAGGTAGGCCATGAGCTCCTCGATAATCTGAGCCGCCAGCTCAAAGCCTGTGGGGGTCGGTGGACCGCCGTCGCTATGCGGGCCCTGGTCGCCGTCCATGCTGCTGTTCTGAAGGTTATTCAGCTCGGATATCACTGCAATTTTCCAGTTACTGAAGAGCGCCGAAGCGTACACGAGGTAGAGCTCATGCTNGACAGACATTCCAGTACCGCACAGCACACCTCGGCCGCCTTGCGGGGTGAGCCGTGCAGGGCGTGTGTGGCTGTCTCGAAAAAGTAGGGCAACAGGGTATGCACAAAGGCCTGTCGGAGGGAGGGGATGGCCACCTTGGAGACGTGTTGGAAGAAGTACGCAATCACCTCGTTGAGGCAATCCAGCACCTGCTCCGGGGTCAGGTAGGCCATGAGCTCCTCGACAACCTGAGCCGCCAGCTCAAAGCCTGTGGAGGTCGGTGGACCGCCGTCGCTATGCGGGCCCTGGTCGCCGTCCATGCTGCTGTTCTGAAGGTTGTTTAGCTCAGATATCACTGCAATTTTCCAGTTACTGAAGAGCGCCGAAGCGTACACGAGGTAGAGCTCATGCTGCACATACACGGGGAGCTTTTCCCCCGCCCCCGTGCGCTCTCGCGTGTACTTGAGCACGTACAGCTTCATCTCGGCGCGCTCCTGAGGCCCGAGCTCGTTCGCCACCATGAAATAGAGCGCCTTGCAGACAATGAAGCGCAGGCAATTGTCCTGGCAGTAGGGCAGCAGTCGCTTCGTCGTCGCCTCCCAGTGATCGAAAGAGCTGAGAAAGAGGAGCCGGTCCGCTGCTGCATCGCGCTCGTTGCGGTCCAAGGAGTTGAGGGCGGCATGCGCGGCAACCGTCAAGTCCTGAACGTACTGTGGAGTGATGCCGTCCCCAGTGCCATCGGCGATGGGCTGACCGTCGTTGCTGGGACCCACAGCGGGTGATGGTGTACCACTCAGGAGAGGTGTACGATACATCTACAGAGCAATTATGTCTTTTCAAAAAACGTTTCCAACTAGAAAATGAATGTCCTTGTCACCTCTGTACTGCGCTTCTTTGCGCCAATCCTCGTTTACAGGCCTCGTTGGGTTTCTCTTGTATTGCCTGCTGTTGCCTTTCTATGAGGGAGTGTGCGCGTGTGTGTGAGAAAGAGAGATTCTCTAATCTGCTAGATCCTGTTCTTGTGCGACAATGGCGGAAAGAGTCGAAGCGGGTGCCAGTGGTAGAAAGAGATGAGGATGTTCAAAGCACGGTTTGGGAACGAGGAAGGCAGTGGCGTGAGGAGTACTTCGTTTGCCGGCAATGTGCGCGGCTCCTGTTATGTATTCAATACGGCGATCCATTTCCGGTGAGTCACTGTTTCTTTCCCATTGTCTAGTCTTGGTTCACGTTTTTTGCGTCACAGTTACAGTTTTCACTGCGAACGGAAGTGATTGAAATCGAAGAAAAGATGCATGAATCCACAGGAGTGGCAGAAGACACAATGCAACACGAAGATAAAAGGGAGAAAGACATCCTGCGCGTGTGTATTAAGAGGACAAAGGCGAACGGGAACGGTGGGGAAAGAAAGGGTGACAAAGTGCCGGTGAAGACGAGCATGCTGTAGCGGAGCTTGTCAGCGAAAAGGTCACAGTGAGAGAGAAAGTAGGAAAGCAAGATGACGAGCAATATGGCGACCGCGAAAGGGCCAGGGCACTGATGAGGAAGAGGAAAAGGGGAAATCATTGGGCTGAACCAGTCACAAGCAGGAGGATGAGAAAGGCGGTGGGTTCGCGGAGCGGAGCCGATAATGCGCTTGTGATCTTGGCTTCACCGCTTGTGCGTCATCATTATTTCTGGCGAGTATTGCCCTTTGCTTCCCGATGTCGCAAACATTTGGGGCAGGCGCGTGGACTCTTGTGGCTCCACAATGGTCGGGCGATGCTGCGGCAGCTGCTGGTGCTGGTGCTGGTGAGCCTGGCGTGTAAGGCGTTGGCTGGGCGGTTGGGTAAGGCGATTCCGTTGTACGAAGGTGTGGCCCCTGTAACGGGAAGAGGAAGGGGTGCGTGCGATGGACAGTGGAGCTGCTCGTGTGTCTGCCGTTGATGCTGTTGCGGTGGGGCAGTGAAAGGGGTACGCAGGTGGGGAATACATTGGCTCCTCATGCACAGGGGGCACGACGTTACCAGAGTACCCCAAGTGTTGCACGACGGTGCAGGGCTGTGGTTGGTTGAGTGAGCTGCTGAAATCAACGCGCGGAAAAGATTCAGGATGCGTAACCTCTCCGGGTGCTATCAGCATAGGTGTCGTGTTGCCTGTAGATGGGAGTTCGAGAGTTTAAATGGGGAGAAGGAAGGGGGGAGGAAGACTTTCACGGATGCACTATATCTTGAAGGTAAGTCTGAACATCTTTCCGATTTTTTTTTCAGTCTCACGAAAGCTGTAAGTTCAGCTTCTCGAAACAAGAGAAAGCGATCACGAGAATTTCGGCCTCAGAAACCCTTTGCCGTGCTTCTCTGCTGGATTTTTAGGTGACGTGTGGCGGTCCTGCTGTGGTGGAGGACAAGGTGATAAAGACGCATTGAAGTGAGGTGATCGATGGTGCGAGGAAAGAAAGAAAAAAAAGGAATAAGCATGATGGCTTGCAGTATAGTCACACATGAAAAGAGAAAAAAAGATAAGATTTCAATCGTCAGAAGCACCTGTACAATAGTGGGTTCCGAGGAAGGTTGATGACATGAGAAAGTAAAAAAGCGTGAAAGGGGAAAAATAAATGAATTGATACCACGAGAGATAAGATAAGAGCGTCCAGATACTTTGCGGGCGCCATCGCAAACAAAAGGAGAGGAGAGAGAGGAAGAGAGATGTACCTTTCCCGGTGTGTCAGCGCGAGCGTGAGGAACGGCTGCTCGACGATGAAGAAGACGAGGAGGAGGAGCGCGAGCCGTGCTTCCTGCCATGCTTGTTCTTCTTGTGCCTGTCCTTTGGCTTCATTCCGCTGCCGTGGCCGTGGTGTGACGGGTGCCCGTGTGGGGGCGGATGGCCTGGCTGCGGACGATACCCTTGCGGTTGTTGGTAACCCTGCTGAGGAGGGTAACCAGTCTGAGGTGGGTAGCCAGGTTGAGGCTGGTAGTTCGCTGGCGGTCGGTAACCCGGCTGCGGTTGGGGTGGTGGGTAGTAGGCACCGCCGGGTGCTCCCTGAGGCGGTACCCCGACGGGTGGGTACTGCGGGGCACCACCTGGGTAGTAGACGGGCTGCTGCTGCGGTGGCTGGGTGGGATAGCCGGTGGTGGGAGGTTGCCCGTAGCCTAGCGGCTGCATCGCAAGGAAGAGAGAGTGGTTGGGGGTGAGTGACGTGAGTAGGTGAACTAGACAAGAATGAAACTACGTTGGGGAAGTTTTCCGATAGATGAAGGAAAGACAGGAAGGAGAGGGTTCGCACAGAGAAGGAAAAGGGAAGACGTTTCCTCGAACGATAATGTTCGTCATAGGGCAACTCTCCTCAGTCTCCTCCTGTCAGTTGTCTTGGAAGTTGTGCGATGAAGTCTTCAAACCGCAATGGAAAGCAGGAGTGATTTATAAGCATCGCAAGTGCTGCAATGCCATTAGAGCAGGATCGCAACCGGTGTGGAAAAAAGAAAAAAAAAAGAGAAGAGGTTGTCATTTGTGTCACTTGTGCCATTTGTGGGGTGCAACACCCGTTCATACCCGCTCTCCGTTGGTGAACGTGACGCATCCGTCGTCGCTGCCCGTTGCGCAACGTGGTGGAGTTTCAGCGCCCCGTGAAACACCGGTGGTGCATGGAAATGGTACCGTCCTGCGTACCTAGCCGTCGGGGAAGACGTTCATGACAACGCCCACGGCCACGGTGTGACGCCCTTTGCGCAAGGCAAAGCGGCCCAGAGGCGGGTAGTCGCGGTACGATTCCAGGCACATGGGCCCCTCGAGGGCTATCTGCACGGCGGCCACATCACCACCACGAAGGTACGCGGGGCCGTCTTGCACTACCTTCCCCGATCGGCGACATAGTTGATAATGCAGTGCCGTGAGCTCTCCTCGCTGCCGCGCTGTATGGCAGTCGATCGATGCCGCGTACCCGCAAGAGAGGCGGAGAGAGGGATCCGGATCTACCACGAGGAGCAGTGCGTCAAAGACGCGTACGATGCGGGCTTTGCCTTCACCTGCTGGCGAGCAGACCATGCCACGACATAGGTGACGCCGAACGTCCTCCTTGAGGCTTGCGTACACAACAAACCCTGGCCCTTTGCGAGGCACCTCGTGATGGAAGGCCTCGTCTGTCGAGGCGATGGTTGCCGGATGAGAGCCGGGTGTGAAACAAACAGCGTCATTGTCGGCGATGACACCCGTTTCTATGCGGCCAGCGATCACGGTGCCGATACCGCCGATCTTGTACACGTCCTGGAGGGGCAGGCGCAGGGGCTTCTCGCTGGGGCGGACCGGAGGGTCCAGGGAGTCGAGGGCCTCCAGCAGGGTGGGACCCTTGTACCAGCCCATGTTGGTCGACTTCTCGATCATGTTGTCGCCCTGCCAGCCAGAGATCGGGATGAACTTGACCTTCTCCGGGTTGTAGCCGACCTTCTTGAGGTAGGTGCTGACCTCCTTCTTGATCTCGTTGTAACGGTCCTCGGAGAACTGCACGGTCTTGTCGTCCATCTTGTTGCAGCACACGACCATCTGCTTCACGCCAAGGGTGAAGGCGAGGAGAGCGTGCTCGCGGGTCTGGCCATCCTTGGAGATACCGGCCTCGAAGCCACCCTGGGTGGAGTCGATCATGAGGATAGCGGCATCGGCCTGGGAGGTACCGGTAATCATGTTCTTGATGAAGTCACGGTGACCGGGGGCATCAATGATGGTGAACACGGACTTGGGGGACTCGAACTTCCAGAGGGCAATATCGATCATGATACCGCGCTCGCGCTCAGCCTTCAGCTTGTCAAGCACCCAGGCGTACTTGAAGGAAGCCTTGCCGATGTCGGCGGCCTCCTTCTCGAAGTTCTCGATGGTACGCTTGTCGATACCACCGCACTTGTAGATCAGGTGACCAGTGGCAGTCGCTTTCCCACTGTTCACATCTCCTAAAATCCACAAGCCAATGTGCCGTTTCGTCATCGTTATTGCTGCTGCCTTGATATAGAGAGATAAACCCACGATGTGGGGAGAAAAGATGAAATTCCAAAGGCGGGTAATCCGAGGTGAGAAGTGCTGCAGTGAGGGTTACCATTACAGACAAAGGTGGTGTCCGAGTGTGTCACCGTACAGAGCGTTTTCGGAAAATGACACTTCCGGCCGTGCCGATGCCAGGCGCCAGTGAAGATGGAGCAATGCTGCCGTACATTGCCACATGACGGTCGCATGTTCAGCAAACACAAGGAGGGGGGGGGGGTACTCTGTGTGCTAAGAAAGTAGTCACACCTTATGATTTCCCGGTCGTGACGCGTTACGTGACGGTTCCGGCTAGGTAGGCATTTTCTCGCGCGTGAGTGCCAACTTGCCGGTCATCAAAGGATCTCTTGTTTTTATTTTATGAAAAGTGTTTCCATAAAGTTGGCACGTTGATGAGGAAGGTAACGAAGGGTTTACAAAGTTCCAAATTGGAGGAAAGAAGGAAAGTGACGACATATTGTTGGGGAGGGGAGTGATGAACATGGTACATGGGCATGAGGGGGTAGCGGTGCATGAAAGAGGTTCACCAAATTTGCGGAAACGGTGCAAAACAGAAAAGAGAATAAATGAAAGCGAGGGGAGTATCGTGCAACGAATAATAAAGAAGAGTTAGATCACTTAAAAGGCGAAACGAAGAAAAAAAACAGTTAACGAGAGCGACACCATGCCCCCTGACGCCCTCTTCTTGTTACATGATCATATTCATTCGCCCCGTCTGGTAGGCGTAAATGGGGATTGCAAGGCCACACAGCGCGACGAAGCCCATGAAGCCGACGATGCCCCAGAACGGGGTCACCGTCTCGAGGCCGAACCACGGCACAAAGCAGTTCATGCCCCAATGCGTCGCAACAATGTTGAGTGGTAGCAGNATAATAAAGAAGAGTTAGATCACTTAAAAGGCGAAACGAAGAAAAAAAAACAGTTAACGAGAGCGACACCATGCCCCTTGACGCCCTCTTCTTGCTACATGATCATATGCATTCGTCCCGTCTGGTAGGCGTAAATGGGAATTGCAAGGCCACACAGCGCGACGAAGCCCATGAAGCCGACGATGCCCCAGAACGGGGTCACCGTCTCGAGGCCGAACCACGGCACAAAGCAGTTCATGCCCCAGTGCGTCGCAACAATGTTGAGTGGTAGCAGCACCATGAGCATGTACAGAATGGACAGCTGGAAGTAGTCCGTCCGCGTGCTTGTCTGAGAGTTGCGAAAGGTCACGGTGGAGGTGTAGACGAGGGTGGCGTTGCCCAACGAGACGCGCGCGCCGTCTAGCGTGGTGAGTGCTTGATGAATAATTTCTTGAATACTTTTGAAAGGGGCATCGCGCGTCTCCTTGTCCCTTGTCATGAACCCCACAATGGTGCGCATGGCGGGTCGCTGCAGCTCCTCCAGCAGCCGCATCTTCTGGTACAGCAGGCGTCGGTGCACCGCGAGGCGGCGGCGCAGCACCAGCACGCGACGCAGCGCATCGGCCTGGTCGCTCTCGCGGTCCGGCACAATCAGCGGCAGCATCGCGTCAATGGCGTCCACCTCGTTGAGCACGGCCGTGGTGTCGGGGAGGTAGGCGTAGCAGACCGTCGCCAGGAGCAGCGAGGCGAACTGGGCGGTGGTAGGGACGCCGCTGCTGATGCTGGTGCTGCTGCTGGTGCTGTGTAGGCTGTGCGTGCTACCACCCCGCATCCGGGCGACGACGGCCTCCTGAAGCCGGTGCCAGTCCTTCACACAGCGTGTCCGCACCGGTTCGTCGTGGCCCTCCGCTTCCTCATCTTGCTGCTGCTGCCGCTGGGGTTGGTGGTGGTGGTTGTGGTGGTGCTGGCCGTAGGTGCTTGCAGGGCACCACGTCAGGCACATGTTGGGGAAGGCCACCAGGTAGGTGGAGGTGATGACAGGCAGATGAGAATCAGCTGACTGGGAAGCATCACTGGCGACCTCGTCGTCATACAGTTCAAGCCGCCGTGTGGTTCGTGCTACCTCTGGGAGCTCGGCATTGTCGATCGCTGCTTTGACGACAAGCTCGTCTACAGAAAGGTCCACTTCCTCACGGGAGAGCAGCAGCACTTCTGGTGGCGAGGCCTTGTGCGAGTTCATGGCAAGTCCGTCCAGCACCGCAGATGTCTCGGCGAGGCTTCCCATCTCCCGATCGCAGTCTTCAGCATCTATGGCGAACCAGTCAGTCGAGGCACCACGAGGGTACCGCGGTGCGCGATGGCCCGTCTTCCACCCCTTCGTGTCGCCGCCATTCTCTCCTGTCTCGAGAAGCACAGACAGCTCCGAAACCACACAGCAACGACTCCGCGTGTTATCCTTGCTTTCTTTGTCTGTCAAAGGGCGAACAGCCACTGAGTCCGGGGCTACTGCACGCGGATCCTCAAGGTATAAGTCTCCAAGCGATAGAGCCTGCACAGGAACTGGTGTTTCTGCTTCTGTGAAGGGCTCGTGGGTGTCACTCGATGCGGCATCCTCCGTCCTTGCTGCTGCTGTTGGGCTAGGAGCGAAGACAGCGGCCACTCCATCCAGCTGTGCCACCTGTGCGTCTGCTAAGTCAAAGAATCGCCAGAGCTCCGTGAGGGTGCTGCCGAGGCTTGACGATGGTGGAGNCTGTGAAGGGCTCGTGGGTGTCACTCGATGCGGCATCCTCCGTCCTTGCTGCTGCTGTTGGGTTAGGAGCGAAGACAGCGGCCACTCCATCCAGCTGTGCCACCTGTGCGTCTGCTAAGTCGAAGAAGCGCCAGAGCTCCGTGAGGGTGCTGCCGAGGCTTGACGATCGTGGAGGAACACCGTGCACATCAACCCAGAGAAAGAAGTTATTTTCCTCGGTGTCCTCAGTAACGATGAGGCGTTCCTTGCCTACTTTGTGATGGAGCACATCCAGGAGCTCCGCAACACTTGTGCAAGCACACAGAAGGACGCGGCGCTCACTGTGCGTCGGAGAGGCAGCTTCGCAGGAAAACACGTGAGCGAGAAAGGTCGTTGTGTCTGGCAGGGACATACCTGTGTTGATGTGGGGATACGTGAAGGCGTCTTGGAGGAGTGCTCCAGCGGAGGGCTTCCTGCGAATGAAGGCAAAGGGCATCGCGATGTAATGATTTGTCTTTGCGATGAATGTGGAATGCCGTTCAAGTGTCGTAAAATGAAAAGATAACCAAGCGAGCAAAAGAAACAGTGATTGTTATTCCAAGGATGCCGTGCGTTAGGCGGCTAGAAAAGGTTCCATCACGGGAGGAAAAAGGAGTGTCAGAAAAAATAAATAGCGAAACTGGGCGTCGGCAGTAACAGAGAGGAAGGGAAATTAATTCTCAAGCTTTGCACGAAGGGCTTCAGCAACTACAGAAAACATGTAAGGGACGGAGGAGAGGGACTAGACGGGCGTTTATGTGGAGTGTCGTGCACCGGAAGTGATTGGGGTGTGTGATCGACGTGAGTTTACCATAGAAGGTGTCGCGGGTGTGCACATACAAGCACTGCTCTTTCCCAGTTTTTTTTTTTTTTTTTTTTGATAAAAGGTCGGTGATGGTAGTAAAGGGAAAGGGGAAAGGTAAAGCGTCAACAGAGTGACACCGCAGCAACAACAGAACAGAAAAACAGAAGAATGCTAATTACTTAAACAGAAAATAAAAACGAGCGCGGATAGTTCAAATAAGCCCACCACTCGGAAATGCAGCCCAACGGCTACAAAGCGAGAGGAGGGAAGCATACAGACCCGTCGTCCGTACAGCAAGGTGCGAGAAGTCCTAGGAAGAAAACCAAGAACCCGTTAAGTTAGTTCGATCGTTAGACGAAAAATAAAAAAGAAACAAGTCACAATGAGAGTCATTGGTGCAGGAGGACCTTTCGTTAACAACAGTGCTGGTGGAATCCAAGTGGGTAGTAGCGCCTGTGGCCGCCCATGTATCAAAGAATGCTTGTGCAACAAGACTGGGCCCATAGAAACAGTGAGTCGCACCATCGAGCTATCCACTATGCGATGCGCTCTGGGTGGCCTGACCGGACCGCATACATGGGGTATGCCAACCCTGCCACGGACAGCGCAGCAAGCACGCCGACAATCCCAAAGAACGGGGCCAGCGAGGGATCATGTCGCCACGGCACCATGCAGTTCAAACCCCACATGGAGACGACCACCGTCAGCGGCAGTACTGTTACGCTCAAGTACTGAAGGGAAAGCTGAAAAAAGTCTGTGTCGTTGCTCGCCTTGAAATTGCGGGACGTCACAGCGGAACTGTAAATGAGCGTTGTGTTCCCCAGCACCGTGCGTGCCGCATCGAGCTTGCGCAGGGCTTGCTCAATGGCCGTCCGCGTGCCCGCGAAGGTGCCGCTCGAGAAGGGCGACGCCACGGCACCCTCCGCATTCAGACTTTGATAGTCCGTGGGTGAACCGGAAAAGGGAGAGAACAGAAGCGCTTCTCCTTCACAGAAACGCGTGTCATTGGATAAAGCGGAAGCGTGCGAGGAGTGGTTTCCTGTGGAGGGGCTTGGATTCATGAACCCCACAATGGTGCGCATGGCGGGTCGCTGCAGCTCCTCCAGCAGCCGCATCTTCTGGTACAGCAGGCGTCGGTGCACCGCGAGGCGGCGGCGCAGCACCAGCACGCGACGCAGCGCATCGGCCTGGTCGCTCTCGCGGTCCGGCACAATCAGCGGCAGCATCGCGTCAATGGCATCCACCTCGTTGAGCACGGCCGTGGTATCGGGGAGGTAGGCGTAGCAGACCGTCGCCAGCAGCAGCGAGGCGAACTGGGCGGTGGTCGGGACGCCGCTGCTGCCGTGTAAGACGTGCGTGCTACCACCCCGCATCCGGGCGACGACGGCCTCCTGAAGCCGGTGCCAGTCCTTCACGTAGCGTGTCCGCAGCGGTTCGTCGTGGCCCTCCGCTTCCTCATCTTGCCGCTGCTGCCGCTGGGGTTGGTGGCGGTGGTGGTGGTGGTGCTGGCCGTAGGTGCTTGCAGGGCACCACGTCAGGCAGAGGTTGGGGAAGGCCACCAGGTAGGTGGAGGTGATGGTGGGTGGGCGTCCTGCAGAGTCCCCGTAGCCACGGCGGCCCTGGAGTCTTTGACGACCGGAGGAATAGGGTGAAGAAGAGGAAGACGACGATGAGGACGAAGTTGAGGAAGAAGAAGAGGAAGAGCGGGAGCGTTGCGTGGACACACGAGAAGACCGAGTCTTTCTGTGTTTACTGAGTTGCATCCCGTGTTGCCGTGGATGATGCGTCGTACGACTTCCTCCAGCGGAAGCGGGTGAGTATACAGAGGGAGAAGCCGGAAACAGCACCTCCGATGCTTCGCGTTCTTCCTCGTCCCCGTCAGGGTCAAAGAGGCGTTCGTCCTCTGTGTTCTGAAGGTCCTGAAAAGCGTCTAGGGAGTAGATGGACGCGCGACGAGTGGCGCGCTGGTCTGCGGTCCGTATCGTGCTCTCTCGGGTCCACTTCTCCTCCGTCAGTGCCGCGATTTCCGTGACCGTGTAGTACACCCCCTCCTCATCGGGTTTGACTTGAGAAGGACGGCTGCCTCTGTGGTAAACCTGCCGCTGCGTGCGACGAATTTGAACGGAGTCCGGGTGCTCCATCCGCATATCCTCAAGGTACATGTCGCCCAGTGCCAAGGAATGGAAACGATCCTCGTCAGAATCCAACAGGGAAGGAGACGATGAGCTGCTGGAGGAAGAAGATGAGGAGGACGACGACGATCTGGATGAAGACGGGCCCATCCGTGAGTTCGCCCGCCGCACCATTTCGATTCCTTCTTCCGAGAGGGCTCCCGAAGCGCGCGCAGCTGCCATCACTGCTGTTTCATTAGGTACCCGTGCGCGCTGCTGAGCCTTGGCGGCACGTCTGTTCGTCGCCACCCGTCGGAAGGCCTGTGCGACGGCGTTCATCTTCTCTGCGTGTCGCGGGGCAAGCTCGAGAAGATGCCAGAGCTGTGAGAGGTCGCTCTCTCCCTGCGGGGCCTCTGCGGTCGTATTCGGCACGCCATGGACATCGACCCAGAGAAAAAATTCACCCTCAGTCAGGGGGAAAGGGAAAGATTCAACACCTCCAGCACCGTCGCGGGGTGCTCCTGTGGTGCCACCGGCAGCAGTCTTCTTGGTGAGAGTGGAAGTGAGTGGTGCCGTGTTCGTGGCGGAGGTCTGCACGCTTTGGTGGCACGAGCAAAGGACAGGACTGATAGTCTGCAGTGTCTCGACCAACGTTGCCACGGAGAAGCAACGGGCATAAAGAAAGCGGGTGCTGTTACTGGCGTCGCTTTCTTCTTCGTAAAGGGCTGTAGTACTATGGGCCACGCGCGAGCAGTAGACATTGGCCATAAACCCATTTGTGATGTGTGTTGTGGCTGCGTCATACGTGTGCTGGTGATGGATACCGTTGACACGCGTATGTGGAGTTGCTCTCGCGGTACTGTTGTGGTGTGTGGGTAGGACAACGTCAAGGTCCGCCTCAGGTGCCGATGGTGGCTGCGAGCGACTTGGCTTGTGTATTGGGGTGCGTGTCAAGGACGAGTACATTCTATCAACGTCAACTTCACGGCCTAGGGGTTGCACTGCCGGGTCTGCGTGGCTCCTGTAGGTTTGACTGGTGATACTGAGGTTTGTTCGAGGGCCGACGAAGCTGCGGTTGCCGTGCTGCTGTAGGCGACTGGTATCTCGACTCGCACGCGCTTTGCGTGTGTGGTTCCTGCGTTCATCTGTTCCAGAGGATGAGGAGGAGGATGAGGACGAGCGGCTTTGACGTTCTGAAAGCGTGGAGGCATCGGTGGGATGTGTCGCACGTTTCTTATGCTTCCTCCACTTTTCCTGGTAGTAGTAGGCGCTCCCACTGCTCGCATTGTAGATGTCCGTCTTGCTGGCGTCCGCCTGGAGTCCGAGCGCGCGATGCAGCTGCACCCGCACATCGTTCTCGCTGATAGCGGGGGCGTCCGTGGTTGCGCTACGCTCCTCAATGTTTGCCGGTGGCTGTCGCGCAAAAGAGTTCCGCATGACGAAGAATTCGTTGTGTTCGTCGTAAGATGAATTTTTTAGAGTGATGGAAGAGGACCGTCTACGTCTTCGTGAAAGGATGGGAAAAGTCAAAATTGATGGAATGGTATCATTCTAGGTTTCTCTAGTTCGTCGTTTCGTGAACATGGTGCGAGGCAAGGAAGAAGAGGAAGGTTGCATTGAGAGGTTTGAGAATTCGTCATGGTAGCGGTTGGAATTGGGAGAAACGTCATGTCCCTTTGCTTCTTCTCCTTCGTCTCAAGACAGGAGGTGGCCTTTTGATCTCCATTCGTTAGGTATTGATGAGCAAAGCCTCCGAGAATGCAAAGGGCTTCTCCCTCAGGCGATCTCTGACAGTATCGCTTTCCACTTTTCTTTCAAACGGGTTCGGAACGACAGCAATGCGGTAATTGATGAGGATGTGAATGACAAGAATTTGGAGGATACTGTGAGAGATACTGTAAGGTGTTATCGACACGTAGACGCAGAAGGAACGGGGTAAAAAAGGCGCTGTAGGGTGTAGTTATATTGGCTGGAGTGAAGATGAAGGCAATGGAGTGCTTGGGAAAACGTGTTAAGAGTGTTGTAAGCAAGGTGAGTGTTGCCACGGAGGGCGGCGAGGAGAGACACGTTGGTGTGGAAACGGTTGTATGGAAACGGTTGTATGAAGCAAGTGGGAGAGAGAAAGGCGCTTGCACGGAGGGATAATATTAAAAATAAAAACTAGCAAAAAGCAGGAAGTTGTGAAGAAAAGTAAAAAGAAGAAAGGCAAACCGCAGTTGTGAACCGTGGCCACCACAAGTCCGAGCGAAGGAAACCGTGAAGAAGCTTTCAACAACGCGAGATCGATGGTTGTTGAAGGAAGCAGAGAAACGTTCACCACAAGAACAAAAGAGTAAATAAAAAGATATCAGCAAGGAACAGAGCAATCGTAGGGACTGCCACACACACACGCACACTAAAAAAGAAACAGAGCGAAGGTGATGGAAAATAGAGCAGTCTGTGCTGCACATCAGGGAACGTCACACAGCAGAACGGGGAAAAGAGAACGAGACCCGCATGATGGCTGTCCAGCAGTGTTACGACGATGTGTTGATGTAGTACCCGTGACCGTAATGCACCGGGCCACTCGCGGTCACGCGCCTCTCACACTGCCTGGCCTCACCGCACAGCATGTCATCGTCGCTGTCCATGTCGGACTCGTCAGCGTAGAAGAGCTGGTAGCGAAAGTGGCGGGTGTACGCTTCCTCATCGTCGTCCTCGTCCTCTTGGCGCCTGGAGTTCCCCCGCGGCGGGTTCGCGACGGATTCTGAGGGGCGTGCTGTGGGGTCGGTGTTGCTGCTGCTGTTGTTGTTGTCGGTGGTGGTGGTGGTGGTGACGCTATCCCCCATACCGTTATTGGTGTTGGGGTCAAAGGCGCTGCGCTGTGCCATGGCGTAGAGGTCAATGTGCCGGCTGGGCACTGCTGCCCCCGCGCCACGCTTCCTCTTGGGGAGGGGACGCTGCCCTGTAAGGACCCGCCGCCACCCACGCATCCCGCTAGGGCCCGCCGTGACCACCACAAAACCGTCGACAGGACGCTGACCAGGGAAGAGGAGCGCATCACCCCATCGCATCATGCTGGCAGCAATGTCAACTTCACCTCCAGCAGGGTCCGGTGGGCGCTCGCTCCGCGTCTGATGATGGCCGTTGCCATCGTTCTCTTGGGACTCCCCGTTGGCCTTCTTCTGGCGTTCGCGCAGCTCCCGCTGACGCCGGCGTTCCATGCTGCGCTGGAAGGCTTCGTATTCGTCGTTGAGCGAAAAGAATGTTTGCACCAGTTCCTCGGGAATTTCACGCCCACGCACATAGAGGTTATTCCCATGGTACCCCACATTCCCGTTACCGTCGGATGTGTAGAGGGCATTCATGGTCGCGGCGGTGGCAAGGTCCCCGTTCGCGCCTCCGCTGCCTCCTTGTTGGTGACGCTGGATGCGGCCGAGCAGGCGGAGCTGACGATCTTGGTAGCGCCTCAGTCGCTTTTCATTCTCGAGGCGGCAGTCAAAGTCGCGCTGCAGCTGCCGCATGAAGAGGAAGCGTCGCTCGCAGGCCAGGTAGCTGCGTCGATCCCTGCGTCCCATGTCCTCGAGGTCCTTCTTGGTGTAGCGCATCTTGTGCTTGATGTAAGAGAGGCCGCTCTTGTGCTTCTGTGCACGCAGCTCCACATTGCGGAAGGACGGGGGAATAAAGAAGTCGTAGACGGACGGCTCTGTTTGCTTTTTCTTAGCCACAATTGACGCCGCACGCTCATCCTCGTTGGCCGCTTCCTTCGGGGTGTCCTGCGCCGAGTCGTCTGACTTGATCTCGTCTGCCTTGAATACCTCTGGGAGAAAGGAGAAGTCCTCGGCTACCTCCAGGTGCATGCTGGTGAGGCCTTCCCGGCCACCGTGCGCCCGATAGAGACCCTTGAGGTTCTCAGGGATGGGGTTCCCATGTCGATGGCAACGCTGGGCCTTGCGGATGGCGGTGAGCAAGTCAGCCATGGGCAGGTAGCGCACCACAACCTCCTCCTTCATCTCGGGTGCGTCACCTTCTGCCGTTGCTGTGGCGTGGTCTCGAGTGGCAGGGTAGCGGCGGCGTTGAATCAGCATGACACAGAGCGGCTCACTGCTCTTTTCGGTGGTGTCCACCACATTGTTGCCGTTGTCCTCAATGTAATGCAAGCCATCGGGGGCGAGCTTCAGCCTTGGGGAGTAGACAGAGAAGGTGCCTGGCGCTCGCTTGACGGACGCTTCCGATGGCCTTGAGGAAGGCGCGGGAGTGGTGGTGGCCGGTGTTGGCGTGGGTGCCATGTTAGTGCTGAGCTTCTTCTTTTGTTTGCTGGAGTTCCGACGTGCGGCTTCCGTTGCCTCCTGCTGCTTCGTTCGCTTCGCACGGAACGCATCCTGCTCCGTTTGTTGGGCCATCACACGGGCCAGGAAGCTATTCTTGCGGGCGGCTCGTTCTTCTTTGTAACGGTGGTGTTTCAGTCCTTTGGTAGGCGAATGAGGCGGTTGCAGTGCCTGCTCTTCACCCGCCGCCGTGTCGCAGCTGATCTCGCGGTTCTGATGGATGCTACTGTCGTCCATCACGAGGACGTCATCTGTCACCTGCATTGCGTGGGCGACAGGGACGTGATTCCTGTGCAGTCGTTCGCTCCAGGTGCAACGGGGGGAAAAAAGAGTTGTTGGCACTGTTTCAATTAGATTGGATAGAGGTTGAAGAGGATAAGCCTTGGAAGGTTCTCTCAATGATTAGCAAAATTATCGTGTGTATGTTTAGGTTTCAGCGTCTCAGAGGAGGGTTAGGGGGAAAAACGTGAACGTATTCCGCTGAAATTTGCGTTGCACCCTCTCTGTGGGCTGGAGTCAGCAGGCGGACTACGGATTGAAACAGCGTAACGAGGTGAAGGGAACGGGGAACGGTTCGGCTGTCCTTTATGATAGCTGGTTGACGATTTGAGAAGCACTAGTTGAAAAAAAAAAGGAAGTCAAACGAAGATGGTGGAGTATTGGGAAGAAAGAGTTGCAAACAAGAAGGAAAAGAAATCAGTGGTAAAAGAGGTAATCAAAGCAAGGTAACGGCTTAGAGAAGTCGTTGCAGCGAGGAGGTGTCGGAGTGGGAAAACATGGGAGGAGGTCATGACGGGCAATTAGAAAAAATATATCCTCAGACCATAGGAGGGCCTCTGTTCCATTTTCGTGATGCAGTTGTCTTCAGTGCCGTGGAAAAGAGAGAGGCAACGTGCCGGGAACGGTTCTTTAACCGGTGGCTCTCTCACTACTCCTCTCCATAGGTGCATCGTTAGTCGAAGCGTCTGCGATGTGGCAGATGCTTTCCGTGAGTGTGTTGACCACCATGCTTCCACCAAGAAAAGGGACTTTTGGTAACCTTTCTTTGTCCTTTGCTTACGTCATCGGTGCAGAGCATAAAAGTTCCACTTGACGATAACACAGATCAGCCCCCATCCTTGAGCTTGACTTGACAGGAATACGCGGCTGACAAGGCCATAGAACGCACTGCTGTAACACTCGCACGCTGACGGGGTATTTAGGAAACGTGAGGCAGAAGGAAGGCCGGATGAAATAAGAATAGCTTTTTTTGTTGGTGTGTGTGGGTGTGGAATGGAGGCAATAAGAAAACGGCAAACGAGTTGTATGTAGCCTAGGCGAGAAAGAGAGAGACAGAGAGGGAGTGAGAGAGGGAGAGAAACACAAGAGGGAAGAGGCGAGGGAAGAGTAGAAACAAAAAAAAAAAACAGAAAAGATGGGGGAAGAGACGGGGAGGATGACGAGAAGAAAATGGTGAGAAGGAAGGAGGGAGGAGGGAGAGTGAGTGTGAGAGAGAGAGAGGGGAGCTATAGGGTAGACGTGACTTGCTACCCACATGAGAGGAAAAAGAAAGCACACATAACTCGTATGAGAAGACGGAACCTCTGTGCTGCGTGTGACTGACTCTCCGTGAGCCTGCAAGGCACTATTGTAAAACGTTTTGTTTCGTACCGAGCAGGTGGCATGGGATGCGCACGCGCACACACAAAAAAACATGAGCATGTTCGCTGGATAAGAACCAATAGTGTGAATAAAAGAAAGAAGAAGAAGAGGGAGGATAGCGACCCATTATTCTGTTGAGGCTCCGTGCGAGAAAGTTCCTTCAACGATGTGCATGTCGAATGCGCATTCGTCTGCCACAATGAGCTCACGCGGAGAAGCAGGCGAGAGGATAGGGAAAAAGGAGACGAAACGGCATCTATACAAGCACATCTTGGTGCTGTAGGAAGAAAGGAATCAGCCTAACAGAAAAGGAAATGTGAATAATAGAGGAAGTGAAAGAAAAAAAAGATTCTAGACGTGCAGGTAGAAGAGCACACAATGAGCGGAGAAGGAACAAATGCGGAGAAGCCCAACACACACCTGGAAGACACAATAATTATATACAACGATGAAGGCAATGTAATTGCTCCTCATGCAATAACAGAAAGCGGAGAAATGAACCTCAGCAGCAACAGTGGTGGACGGACGAAGTACCAGAAAAAATAAAGTAAAATAAAACAGGAAATAACCATCTGGAGAAAAAGAACCACAGAGTCCGAGGTGCCGATGGAAGAGGAGAAGGAGGAAGGAAGCCCCTAACAGAGCCGTCTTGACGTCTACAGGTAGCAAACACAGGAATCATCAGGAGGTGAACAAGTTCCTGCATTCTCAGGCTGTGTGTCAAGACAGGGGACCCACCCAGAAGCCAAGTGGCAGTGAGGAGTCCCCACTAAAAAATATGATAACAGAAGGAGAGGTAAAGAGAGAGAGAGTATAGGAACATGAAAACAAAAAAGAGGATGAAAAATGACAACAACGAAAAGACGTGTGATAAGAATGCGGAGGTTCACTACTCTCAAGACAACGGTAAGAGTGCTGTACAAGAGATGTTAGCCGCAGAGTCAAGACTTATGCCAGGCGACAACAACGTGATGCCCCACCAATACACGAGAGGACATCGCGAATGAAAGAAAGAGAAAATGAGAGGAGTAAAGTAAGGCGCCACGACAGATCCGTAAGCAGAAAACAGGTAAGGAAGCAAGAACCAATGGGGATTATGTGTCTGCAATATGGTACTACTATTTGAAGAAAAAAAAAACAACGCATTGCATCTTATCGATAATTCTTTGACGAAGACGACCTGCATGATGGATAAGCAAGAATAATTCCCAAAGGTTAAGCTAACCATCACCTCCGTGTGTTGTCAAAGACCAGAATAACAAAAGAAAGAGAATAAAACTCCCTTCAACAAGACTATGCCCCGCCTATGAAGGGAAAAACACGGAAGAGATGCCAGTGCCAACGATGACGAAAGGAAAGAGCCACGGCGCTAGTCACCAAATCACGGCTTTCTCTGGTTAGATGAACCAGACTGCGTATTTGCGGATGTGTCCCCGCGAGAGCTTACGCGAGAGGTTCGCAGAGGACTGTCCATCACAGACGGTACCACATACGCGGGCTCCTCTGTGGTGCCTTCTGTCGGACGGAGGCCCTTGCTCGCAGCGGAGGCGGGTGCCGCACTGGCGATGGCCCCGCTGCTTCCACGGCTGTTGGCATAGCTGCTCTGCGAGTTGCTCGTCGCCAGCAAAGATAATCCCTGTGAACGCTGCGAACTTGTCGTGTTGTCGTGTGAATGAATGTCTGACGACTTGGGCACCATCGTGCTGTTCTTTGCAGCGCTGTCCGCTGTCCGATGTGGCTTCGCCGCGGTGCCTCCCTGACGGTCGCTCGTCGCGAAGGACGCACTAGGCACCGGAGAAAATGCACGGGGGTGGGCCCGGGCACGAGGCGGTGGTGCGACGTATGTGGCTGTTTGAAGAGAAACTGGTGTCTCGACGGTTGGGATGTCGTCACGGAGTACAGGAAGATTGTCGAGTTGGGAAGGCAGTGCGGTCGTTTCTTTTTTCGGTTTGGACTTGCTGGCGGTGGAGCTCACCGCCGCTTGTGTGGAGTGACTCGTTGCTGACACAGAGGAGCGACTGCCGCGCTGCGCAGAGGCCAGCGTGGTTTGGTGCGGTGCTGCATCACGTTTCATGTCGGCACGCGATGTAAAATAGGAGTCCAACTTACCCAACCACGGGCCTACATCATCCGGGGATGGGGCACGGTTCCACTTCTTCCGCTCGGTCTGCGCCGAGGTGGGAGCGCGCGGCGCCGTCTGTGCGAAGCGGCCCATGCTCTGGTACTGGGCGTCCATCTCACCAAAGAGATCGTAGCCACCGCTCGAACTCCTGGTTTCTACCGAGTTGTACAGACTTCCGACGTTCACAACACTGGCTGTTTCATCACCGTTTTCCCCTCCGCTGGTAATGGACCACCCGACAGCGAAATCAGGAGGAGGGCTCGTCGCGGTGCGCTGCGGCCGGGACGGTGGCGACGACCTCGAGGTGGGAGGTGGCGCACGAGGAGGCAATTCATTCAACAGGCTTAACGCACTGTAGTGGGTGCCGTTGTTCCTCCTTGCAAGTGAGGGAACGGAGGCGGCCGGTGCGTCTTCATGATCCGATGCCGCAGAGGGCACCTTGGCACGTTTCTTCAACCCGTGAAAGGAAAATATATCGTGAGCACTGCGATCTGCATCCGCGCTCTTGGTAGCCACGGCGCCACGCGGGGTTGCTGCCGCACCGATGTCCTGTGGCGCAAAGTAATCCAAGGAGCTGGGTGGGCGATTGGCCCGCTCACGCTGCTTCCTGACCTGCTCTTCTTTTCCACGTCGCTCCACCTCCTCGCGCTCCTGCCGTTCCGCATTGTTAATAATATCGACAAGGCTATCCATGGTGTATCCAACGCCCCTGTCGGTCTCGTCTGTTGTCCTATCGGTGCTCGCGGTTGCTGTTGCACCCGGATTGTAATTCACATTCTCCGTGTTCGGGTGTGTTGTGCGAAAGGTTGGGGGCTGTGGAACTTGAAACGGCTGGTGAGCGTGCGCAGAGATGCCCGACGGCGCGTGTTGCGTCGTGGGTTGCCTGTCACCACCAAAGTCGCGCATCGCATCCATGAACATTTCGCTGGTGAACTCGCTCTCATCCATGGCTCGCGGTTTACTGCGGTCGCCCGGGAGTTGAAACATGGTGACGTCATCCCATCCCTCGCTTTCTGCCCCCGCAGCGCCGTTGCGTTCCTTGCCATCGTCATTCGCACCGAGCAATCCCGCATAGTCCTTCCGCTGTCTCAAGAAGTTCTTGTAGAGTGCGTCGTACTCAGCGGGCTTCTTCGGTTGCGGTTGTGGGGGTGCACGCTGGGGGATGCCTTGCGAAGGCTGCGTTCGCATGTTCTTTCCTGCCATTAATGCACGGAAGGCAGCCACTTTCTCCTTGGCCACAACCGCTTTCTCCTTGGCGACGGCCGCCAGTGTGCTGTTGGGCTCTCGTGACGGAGGGTCGGAAGGAGCTTCCGCCTTTGTATGTGCGCCGTACTCGGTGGCGGAGAGCGCCATGGCACGGTACGGGCCGACATTGAGGTAGGGGTCGACGGTGGGTGCGGAGGGCGGCTGGTGTGTGTCAGATTGCTTGGCAGGCCCCGTGCCACCATCCCCTTTAGTGTTCTTGCCAGACGAAGGACGTCCGGAACGGGGAGCTGGTGGGTAGCTCCGTTCTCGATCGACAATGCCTTTGCCGCTGCCAGAAACGGTTGGCTGCTGTGGGACACTGCTGCGATGTTGGCCGGCGACCTGTGGCGAGGTGGGGGCGGACTGAATAAGAGAAAGGTCATAGCCGGCATAATAGTCTGCGGAATACACGCGCGCAGGGTCGCTATTGTACTTGTCAGATTGACCCGAGCTGCTTGAGGGGCGGGAGGTGTCCGCGGCATCGGATGGGATGGGGTATTGAGCTTTCTCTTGTGAAGAGCGGCGACGGTGTTTGTCGCGTGTGCGCTCCTTGTTGGCCCCTTTCGGAAGAAACTTCGCGATGCCAAACCACTTGGCAGCCCGCTGTTGCTCGTCGTCTTCCTTGTCTGACTCCAGCTTCTGCTGCGTGTGTTTCTGCTCGTCTCTGGGCTCCTCGTCCGGGACGGTGATCCCAGCTCGACTCGCGTCCTCTTGGACAGGCATCAGCGAGGAGGCGGACCCCGCCCGCGTGATGCCCGATGATTGGCGGGTGGGAAATGTGTTGCCGCTGCCACCACTGCGCTCGAGTCGGGGAGCCTGTTCTTCCTTTGGCGGTGGTGGAACGAGTGGGGGTTCGGGACGCCGCTTGGGGTCGGCATACGTGTACAGGCGAACCCCTGCTGCCTCATATGCTGGGTGCTGAACCGTGCTGTAGGAGGCCAGCGTGGGTGTCGTGGGACGAGATAAGATGCCCTCGGAGGAGCCGCTGGACAGGTGTGTGGCTCTACTGCTCGGCCGAACGCGTTGATCCCGAGGTGTATGTGGTCGCGAATTCGAGTCCGAAGAGGTGGCGTCGTCGCTCGCGGTGTCGGAGCCTGATCTCGCGCGTATCGCAGCTGTGCTCGTGTTAGCGTCGGCCTCGTCGTCGTCTGTTCCGCCAATGGCGTCAGGGTCGGTGATGCCAAGCGCCGCCGCCGTCTTTGGAGACCACTTCACCTGGCGCCTCGACCGCCTCCGCCTGAGCGTGCCGCCACTGGCACTCAGTGAGCGGCCGATGCGTTTCGGGGTGCCGGCGCCGCTGCTGTTCTGACCATTGTTCGCGGAGGTGGAAGGGTAGCGCCGTGGGGGTGCGCGTGGCATCGGCGTCATGTCCGTCTGCTGTTGCGGTTGCTGCTGTTGAGCGGCCCACATCATCATTTGCTGTTGCTGATGCCAGAGCTGCTGCTGATAGAAGAGCTGCTGCTGCATGGTGAGGGGGGCGGACATGCTGAAGGGGCCGGGAGCGTACCCGCTGAATGGGGCGGGCGAGCCACCATTCACAGGCTGCATTATTTCCTTTTTTTTCTTCTTGTATGTGAAGTCAGCTGTCGTGCACAGAAGGTTATAAGGGAAAGAGATGGGAAGACGAGGCGAAAAAAACAACAACGTAGGAGACCCTCAGGAGCGAAAAGATAGAGGAAAAAGTGTATAAGAAATGCAATCTTAGCGGAAAGAATCCTTGTCTGCGGCGACCTCAACCAAAAGGAAACGTTAGCAACCAGGAAGGCGGCAGACGCTGGCTGGAAGAAGAGCACGAAATTACCAAGGGTGGAGACTCAGAGGGATGCAGGACGTGGTTTGGGTGGGGGTGAGGGTAGGGAGAGAGAATAAGGTAAGGATGAAGATGAACACTATGCACCTCTCTCTGTGATCTCAAGACGCCAACCGGGTCTCAAGAAGCAACAAAGGAGGTTTAAAACACTTTGTTAGTTTGTGAGGGTGAAGGATTTGTGACGGCAAAAAAAAAAGAGAAGAAAAATCAGCGAGGATGACGGAATGAAGGAATGAAGGAATAAACGAATAAACGGGAAGCAACTACCACGGCAAGAACAAAAAAAAGTGGGAGGAAAGAGATATGATCGGGAAGTGTACGGGGTAACAACAGGAAAATAAACGACGGAGACAAACGAAGGAATTGGAAAAAAAAAACAGAGGACACCCTACGAAGATACCTTTGGTAAGCACAGCTGTTCGTGAATGAAGCTATTCACTAGAGAGAGAGGAAGTGATGCACACAATGACAGCGCCCACAAGGAAGTAGAGAGGTATTTGCAAACGTGAATGAGGTATCAGCAATAGGTTCCTTTCGCAACAGCCTAAAGCGTTTCAGTTGTTCACTTTATGGAAGACAGCATTGACGTGTTGCCTGCAGAAGATATTGCAGAGAGTCTCTCTATCTCAGGATGCGTGGAACACCCCGTAGGCAAGCCCGCGCTGACAAGAGGGACGCTCATCTGCTGTAACCGTTTTCTTTTTGTTTAAGGATAAAGGTTTGCGAAGTAAAATATGTGAGGCGACAACGGAAACAAAAGTCTAAGGTCTGGGCGGCGTGTGAAAAGGAATCTCTCTTTCTCTCTTCGTACGCAGCACACCGCGTGACGACGAATCTTGAGTCAGAGCGCGTCCTTGCTACCAACGTCTACACGCGGAGGTAGCCATATTCCTTGGAGAAATCTTCGTAGGTGTAGCACGGCACCTTGTACGGAATCGCCTTGATGTGCATGTACTGGTCCTCGGAGACAAACATGCAGCGGTGGTGTTCAGCGTACCATGCGCTCGCGCCAGCGTGACGTTCTGATGGTTGCTGATTCGTTGCCGTTGTGGTGGTGCCCTGCGGCCGTGTAGGGGGCTGCCCCCAGACCTCATCCTCGTCAGCCTCGTCTTCCCAGCTCTCCGCGGTACTTCCAGCCCCAACCGCCGCTGGCCCCGTGGTTGAAGTGAAAACCTGTGTCGTCACGCGCGGGCGGTGACTTGCCCCATCGTGCTCATTCCCTTCTCCGGTGCTGACATCGTTGTCCTCACCGTTACCGGCAACCCTCTCACGTTGTGCATCCCTTGGGTTCACGAAATGGGCCGCGCAGGCAAGGATGTGCGTATCGGGGTTCCGTGCGTATTGAAGCAGCAAGGAGTAACTCTCCCCTCTGCGCTGGCGCTGCACCTCAAACGGGAAAGTCGTCTCTCCGGACGCGCGATTCTCCGTCCCAAACGCTTTCTCGAGGGTCTGCAGCACCTTCTTTGCTTTTCTATGGTGCTCGCTGTCCACGGCCTCTGAAATCCCTTTGAGTTCCCCGAGGACCCTACCGGGAATGATGACACGGACACAATCCTTCTGGTTGGCAGGGGACCCCTTCTGTCGCCGCTGTGCGTCTTCGATAATCTTCCTGAGTGCGGCAAATGTCTCGGCAAGGTTCGGGGCGGCGAGAAGGGAGCTTGTGTCAAATACGATAAACGTTTTCATTTGGGAGTACAAGTATAGAAGAGATTCCGTGATGCTAGTGCTTTTGTAACGAGTAACAGCAAGAAATAATCATGGATGGACGACTCCGCTCTCCGGGGATGTGAGACGTAGTGGATCACTCTGTACGTGTAACCAGAGGTGTGTCCAAAGAGAGAGAGACGGCTGTTGGAAGAAAAAGGAAAGGAGCATAAGAGAAGTTACTTCCATCATCCACACACGGAACACAGGGTCTCGTTGCACAAATGTCCGTATCACAGCGTAGCGCCTGATCTGGCCGCACGCGTCCCCGCAACAGCAGTAGGCAGCAAAGGCATCCTACTTGGTTACGACGTTTGTGAAGAGGTCAGCGCAGTCGACCACTACGGGCCTGCTGCCCACTGTCGCCTCCTGCTTTCCGCATAAAGGTTTGCGCATGGTATTTGACTCGATATGACGTAAAGAGAGAGAGAGAGAGAGCTGACGTAGGACGCCACACAAGCAGGCACACAGGAAAGAGTCATAAGTGAATGTGCGAGGGTAGAGTGAGAGAGAGAGAGAGAGACATAATAGAAGAGAAGAAGAAACTTACACCAAAAGACGCTCGTCCAAGTGAAAAAAGAAAAAGAGGAAGGCGGGAACTGCCACTGCAGTTCTAAAAGGAAAACAAGTTAGATGGAAAGAGAGAGAGAGAGGAGCGAAGAGTGAGAGCGAGTAACACGTGATGAAGGAAGGTAGGAAAGTAGGGACGAGAGAAACGAAAGAACGTATGAAGAATCTCAAGGATTTGGATGAAACATAAGAATGACACGTAAAAGACAATGAGAAAGGCAGTCCATCCTCCGGTCTGCATGTTTCTTGTTGTGGGAATGAGAGCTGCGGAAAAAGATGAAAGTTGGCACACCCCAAGTTGAACGAAACAAACCATGAGAACCGTGAAAACGACAGTAACAATAACTTATGATGCGTGCTCATTTGCGCTGGTGCGTACATTCTCGCGCTTTCTTGATTTAGTGCAAGATGAGAAGAGGTGCTTCCGGAAAATAACGGGGGAACGTTATTTGTCAACGGCACTCTGTCAACACGGCGAGTGAAAAACGAAAGAGATGTATACACCGTTTACCAGTCGACCATATGGGGGAGGAGTGAAGACAGAAGATAGCGAATTCGTTTCGTGCGAGTCATCCATGGGGAGAAGCACTAAATAAAAGGCGTGTTGTGTGCCGCAGAGAGTGAAGTAGGGAGGAGGTCAGCAGGTGTTCATTACGGAGAGGGAGAAACCATGTAAGGTGGGAGGAAGGTGTCATATATGGGAAGCGAAGAATGAAGAGAGAATGCACTGATGTCTTATATCATTAGGGAAAGAGGGAGTGAGGGAGATGATGGAGATGAATTACTGTGAGAAGCTTCATGTGCAAAGGTCCCCGCAATACAAACAGACATAACGAAGAGAAAAGGAAGCGCAATGAAACTGAGGATATATTTTTCAAAATAAATGGAAAGAAAGAAAAGATTATGTGTGTCCACGAGGAAGGTGGAAAGTAAAAAAAAAAAAGAATACACTTAGCGATAGGCATGAATTTTTTTCCTTTTAAAATGGAGAGCTGTACGCAAGCCAAGCGATTGAAACACGCAACTGGAAAAAAAAACCCGAAAAAAAAAAAACGATCTCTACGGCAACACACTGGCGAACTCTACGGGATGTCAGACAACATCGATTTTATTATGGCTTTATGGTTGTTTACCCATGTGCGCGATGGCAGGAGCACACCTGCGTCGCCCCAGTGATTCGTATTAGTACTACAGTTATCGTCACCCAATGCACGTTATTAAAACAAACGCTTTTTGAAGAGGATCGTGTATGCATTACAGAAGCAGTAGGAAGACAAAGATACACACGAAGAAATATATGGCTGAGATCAAAGGAAAAATGAAATAAAATTGTGCTGATAATGTGTCTACCGATCCAATGGGCGCGTCCGATTGTCAGAGCAGATAGCGATAGAGTGGGCAATATGGATCATAAAGAGAGAGAGATATATGGAGAGAACGTCATGGGGTGTGAAGAAGATTCATGAATTTAACGCAGAGAGAGAGAGAGAGAAAGAGAGAGAGAAGAGAAACACAAGAGGTGGGAAAAGAAAAGAAGCGTATCCCGGTCTCGACTGAAACAGGTCAAAGGTGGCAAGCGACAAAATACGAAATTACCGAGTGCGGGAAGATCCTGCGCTTACGCGTCCACGTTGACGATTTCACCGCTATCAAAGTCCTCGTACTCATCATCGACGCCGTTCTCGTACCGCTCGGGGACTTCATAAAAGACAGTGGTCGGCGCGAAGCCTACGACGCCTAGCGTATTCCCTGTGGGGGTACTACTACGATTGTTGTAGCTGCCGCTGCTCACGCTGTTGCCAGAGCCCCGGCTGTTCACAGTTATGGGCCGGTTCACAGACGAGTCCGAGGCGTTGTGGTGGCCAAGCGGCGTGGTATTACGCTTCCCAATGTGCATGAAGGTGTAGCTCGCGGTGTCGAAGCTGTCATTGATATTGTCCGAGTTCCTGGATCCTGGGCGACCCCCCGCAGGCCCCAGGAGCGGGGTGAGACTACCGCTGAGGGGAGACTCATCCCACTGGCCTTTGCCGCGCCGCTGCTTGCGCAGTTTTTCCACTTCGTCAATAACAAGCGCGCTGTTGGCGCCTGTCGGTGTCCCTTCAGTTGGGTTTTCCGTGGGGGTGGTGCGACCAGGCCCCGTTGATGCTGCCCCTGCTGCTGTAAAGGCGCCACTCGAGCCTTGCGTGGCCTTGGGCGAGAAGGTGGCGAGGTGGGTAACATCGTCGTAGCCAGCTTGATCTTCCCGGTTTTCCTCTTCTTCCTCTTCCTCAACGGCGCCAAAGTCAAAGGGAAAGGAGAGGCAGGTGATGTAGTGCGTCTCGGGGGCGGTCCAGTCGGCGCGACGTTGGCCGTTGGGTAAGCGTCGCCGCCGGGGGTACTTGCGGCGCTTCTCTGCGTCCTTGCCTTTGACATACACGGGTCGCCTCTCCAAGATGCCACGTCGCTCCGGCGGCGCGGGCAGCAAGGAAGCCGTTGAAGAGCTTGGGGCCCGGTTAGGCGTCTTGCTGGAGCGGCCGCTGGGCGACTTCGCAGGTGAGGTGCTCTTCGCTGGCGCTTTGATGAGGGTCGGCGCACCATGAACGCTGTTGCCACTGTTGTTGCTGCTGTTGGTCTGTCCTACTGTTGGGGACGCGCTCTTGACGCTCTTGTTATTGGACAAAGCAGGCAGGCTGGAGGTTTTCTTTGGTGGCGTGACGGTCGGTGTCTTGTTACTATCAGACGACGGGGTCGTCGTGCCGGCTCCGAGAACGTTC
>JASAOC010001925.1:0-28136 GCA_030849835.1 Herpetomonas samuelpessoai
GGGGTGCCCGGCCCGGGGCACTACGCACCGCGCTATGACGCCGTGACGCCATCCCCAGGCGGGCATGGAACCACGTTTCACAAGGGTGACTTCCATCGTTGTGAATCGGTGCATGCGAGTGCCTGCGACGACCCGGGCACCGCGTCCGCAGAGCCGCGCAGCCTGTCTACACCACCTCCACCTCGCCACGGCACAGGCAGCGCACGCGCCAACGCGGGTACTCCTGGCAATCGTGGCGGCTTCTCCTTTGGCGTCCGCTACCCTGCCCGGGCGACGCACCAAGTCGCGCTGCCCAAGGACGAACTCACCAACGTCAACTGCACGTATCCAGAGGAGACCCGGTATGAGAGCGCACCCATCATCGCACAAGCGTCCCTGGCACCGAGCGCGGCACGGACCACCGCTCCTGTGGCTTTGGGAGATGTGCGGGTGTGAGGGACAACGGTGCATTTATTGCATTTCTTATCATTTACATATACGCCTGTCACCGTTATATATATATTTTCCGCTCCATTCCGTCATCTCCGCGTTGGGTGTGTAGGTGCTTTCCTTGTGTTTGCTTTGCCCTCCCTTCAGCCCTGCACCCTCAGCATGTAAAGCATCTCCCTCCTTCCCCTTACCCCTTTGCCCTACTCTTTCTGGCCTTTTATTTTTCTTGCTTCACACGTGTATATTGTGTACTGGAATGTCTTTCACCATGTATCATCACTTGTACCATCATCTTCCTCTCCCTTTTTCCATACAACATCAGCAACAGGAGGAGCCCTGGGCATCTTCATCTTCTTGTACTGTTTTCACTTCATTTTCTTCTCCCATGCCCCTCTGTTCCCCCTTTTCCACTTGGAGCCGTTCGTAGTTTAGACGCATTGCATTTTTCCTTTTTATAATCCTTCAACTCTGCAACTTGATCAGAATACTTCTTTCCCCTCCTCCCCCCCTTGCGTGTACATCGCTCTCTCTCATCGAAAGTTTCTTGTGATCTTCACTAAAGCAACCCACCGTGATGATTATGGGGCACACACACACACACACACATGCACACATAGCCACGCACATGAACCCACGAACGAAGACATGATAACATTGATGAGCAGAGCACCTTTCACCCCCACCCAAAGATGCAAGTACTCGGAGAGGGGCTGTTCACCTGGGCCACCACCTGGCAGCGAAGCGGCAAGGGTAGGGAAAGACATCCAAGTACCTTGCGCTATGCCGATGCAACTGTGGAGCATGGGTCAATCCGTGTACGAAAAGCAATGTGCAGTCGGAATGAAACGACACGGTGCACTTCGCAAAGACACAAAGGCTAAACAAATGTCTCTCCCACCTTTTGTTCTTGCCTGCTCTCACGGCTTCATCTCTGTTGTGAGCGTCGATCGCATCGTACGTGTGTCGCAGCAGCGTCAATGATAAACGCGCAAAGTAAGGGAACTGCCTAGCATCCTGAACATCTAGATTGTTATTTCCCCTTTACTTTCTCTCTGAGTTCGGAACACCCTCTGCTTTCACTTACGCCTGTATTATTTATCCCCGACAGCGTGTGTATTCTTTTGACTTTCGTTTCACCTCTCCCCTTTCACCTCTCACGGACCATGTGTGCGTGCAATCAGAAAATCCGCATTTCCATCGGCCTTGCCGATGAGTGCGTCATCCCAAGCGGCGTCCTGCGCGGAGAGGTCATTGTCGTGGTGGACCCAAGCTGTACCGAGGGCGTGCGTTACCACCGCATTCGATTAGAGCTCACTGGCCGCGAGCACAACGCCGTGCGGGATGATCAAGGCGAGTTCGACGCACTGCTCGACGGCTACACGTCAGACCGCATCTACCTCTCGCGGCACGTGACGCTGTCAGGGCGGAAGAAAGCCTCGGAGGACCTTGAGACCGCCCTGCAGCGAAAACAGGAGGTGATGTTCCGTCAGCACCACACGGCGCCGTACAGTCGGGTCATCCCTGTCAAACCCAAGGAACCCACAGTCCGCGGCGGCAGCAACAGCGGGGCGAAGAAAGGGGCGGCCGCCACCACGACGGCGCAGACTCCAGCCGGGGTGCAGGCCGCGCCTGCGGAGAGCGGTGCGGACCCGTCCGCCGTCCACGACGTGGGCGACGTGGAGATGACGCGGTGGACTGACAAGAGACAACGCACAAAGCCATCGCAACGCCAACCGAACGCAGACGAGGACGAGGACATGGAGAACGTTGAAGTGGACCGCGAGGGCAACAGCAGCGATGACGATGACGCGGGCGGTAACGTGGTGGAGGGCGAGGGTCCTGGTGACGCGTACCGCCCGCACGACTACGGCCCCAGCCACAAACACGACAGCACAGGCAGCTCCAGCAAGGAGAAGAGGGGGCACTCTGACAGTGCCGCGGCGCAGGGCAACAGCTCCGACTCCAACGCCCTGGGCCACACCGACATTCTCGCCTCCAAGTCCCCTGACCCGAACGCTTCCTCCGGCAACACGCCTTCCAGCTCCGGTGCTGTGGGGAAGGAGAAGCAGCTCACCCAGCATGCGTCGTCCTCTCCCTCTGCATCGGGCCACCCGTCACCACGCGTCGTCGTACAGCCCCCGACTGCTGCGGCCCTGGAGAGACTCGAGGCACAGGAGGAGCGTCCGGTGGATGAAACCAAAGCGCAGCGCCGGAGGCCCAAGGACGTGCGTCTGATGCCTGGTCGGTACACCTTTCCCTTCTCCTTCCGCGTGCCGCCGTGGCTGCCACCGTCTCTGTATTACTCCATCGCAGACGCATCGGGGTCCATCTCCTACAGCGCCAAGGCAACGGTGGATTTCGGCCCCGGCAAGCGCGACTTGGTCTCCCGCAAGCGTTTCTACGTCTTATCGGCCATTTCCCGCCGTCAGTTGATTGCGTGCCACGAGGAGGCCATCAACGCCGCTACCACCAATCCGCTGCCGCCCCTGTCTGCCCTCTTCCAGGTGTTTGCATGCAATTGCCTGGGCAACATGTGCTGCCTGGCCAGCCACAGTGCCGTCGAGGTGGAGGTGGCCCTGCAGTGCTCTCGAGCGTTGGTCCTAGCGGATGCGAACGCTACCTATCACGTCTTTCGCGAGTACCAGAGCTCCCGCCAGGAGCCACTCGAGGGGTCTGGGGTGAAAGGAGCAGACGGCGCTAGCAAAGGCGCGCCGACAGCGGGCGGCAATCTGGCGGGCGCCTTCAATGGGTACGACGCGTTTATGGAGCGCAAGTACCTTGCCCCGGAGGAGGACTTCATCAGCCCAGCTGCCTTTGTGGACAAGTTTCTCAAGGCGCAGCAGGAGCACGAGAAGGACGACGGCCTCACGACGACGCCGACCTCTGCATCCGGCACCGAGAGTGACCGGAACAAAAACGCGGAGGGCAGTGGGGGCGACGGTCCTCATTGTGCCTCCCGCTCGGCGCGACTGGCGGCCTATCGAGAGGCCAAGAAGGAGGCCATGCGAGAGCGCCGGGCGGAGGTGGAGAAGGCACTGCCGCTGCCCATCGGCGTCCTGCCGCTGCTCGTGCGCGTGCACAACGGCTGCAGTAAACGAGAAATTTCAAAGGTGCGTGTGGAACTGCGTGAGACGATTCAGGTCTTCAAGTCGCTGGAGATGCCCCGCGTGTTCAAGCACCCACTGGCACGCTACGATTACACCGTGTCTATCCCGCCAGGCGATGAGGTGACGTTTGCGGCTCGCTTGCAGCTGCCAAAGCAGTTTCGTCGTCGCAAGGACGACGACGCGAAGCTGTGCCCGCCGCCAGGCGTCAAGACGGCCAACATCGCCACCTCAACGGAGATTGTGGTGTCCTTCCCCGGCCTGGCCACCTATGTGGAGGAAGAGGACTGGGTGAACAGCGTCGTGCAGCTGGCCGAGGCCGTGGACATGAGCGACGAGGTTCTCGACCTCCCTGTGCGGTACAGCTAAGGAAGGATGACATCCTTTTTTTCGTGCTGTTGACTGCCTCCCCTCTTTGCCTTTGTGCGAGGGAGCCGATTCTTTGTACATTTCTCCTTGCCAGCGCAGACACGTAATCCCTGTTGCTAAGAAAAAAAAAAGTAAACATGAAATCGCATGTGAGTACGAATACTTCTTCCTTTATCGCTTGCTTCAAACCCTCTCCCTCTCCATCTTTCCTGTGTTTCTCTCCCCCTTTGCTTTTGTACACATCAGGACCAACTCCCCGCTCTCAATTTCGTGCAGGGCTTGGGGCTTTAAACTGTGTTTGTCGTGTCCATCGTATGGCTATCGATACCTTGGAGAGGCGGATAGAGAGGAGATTGCTTCTTACCCACCAAACTACAAGTAACGTCAATCGAGTGCGAGAAACAAACGTGCTGCACCTTCTACTCGTAATTTTGCTGGCGCGCTTTGTCATTCACAACGAGCTCGTTTGCGCTGTGTGTGTGTGACGAGAAGGGAAGACGCCGCATCTCCCGACGCACTCTCCGTTTGCGGTGGGGGCGAGGGATTTGGGAATGGCGGAAGGCTTCCGATTCACCTACCACGTTGTGGGCGAAGGTGGGGCAGCCTAGCGCAAACATGCACACACGACCACCCGCTCATTACTGTGATGGGAGTCGTCTACCACCCCCATTTACTATGTTCTCCCGTTTCCTTTCCCATCTTCTGCCTTCGCACTAGAGTCATCGCCAACCCACTGCATTGGCAAAGTCGTTGAAGTTGTTGTTCTGCATTGACTTCTCACTATTTCTCTCTCACGTTACCTTTTCTGCGTTACGATTTTACAGACCTTTTTTTAAATTTATTTTTATTTTCGTTACTGATTCGGCCGAGCCCCGTCGGCCGCTGTCTCTGTCTACTTGTATTATAGACCAAGGGAAGACGACGCATCGTTGTACCTCGAATATTTCATTGTTTTTCCTGAGTCCGTTTGTGTGTTTCCACTGGGTTCTCTGCTGAGTCACCTTTCTTTAGTGTATCCTCGTTTACCTAGTGCCATTGCGCGACTGCAGAACCACGGACAACAGCGAAATCCACCTCTCTGGGTTTATTCCCCGTTGGTCTCACCTGACTTGCTTGCTTCAAGAGAAGTCCTCGTTCTTCCCGACTTCTTTTCATCTTTCTTTCTTGTTCTTCGTTTCGTGACGGTGATTTTTGAGGGTTGTAAGGCGTCGCACCTGTGCCACTCTATTGTGTGTGTCTGGGTGTACGTGAACTTATATTTGCCAAACCAATCGTTCATTCCTCCCCCCTTTTCTGATCATAGGCCCCTGTAGTGTTCGATCCACATGAAGAAGGCTAAATCACGTGTGCCCTCTTCGCCAGGAGCAGATGTGGATGGCTCACCGTTTGGTTTCGAGATTACCATTGAGGACCCAGACAGGAAAGGGCGTTGCTTGACCGCTGGGTCTGTTCTGCGGGGTGCAGTCCGTGTGACAGCTCCTTCCTTGTCCTCCGCAGCACCCGAGGCCGCGGCCACGGAGCCTGCAGCGCGTTCCACCGCCGTGTGGAAGGTGCGTTCACTTCGTCTTCAACTGGAGGGACTTGAGGAGCACTACGTCCACAAGAGCAGCATCCGCGCGTCCATCGCGAATGGCGGCGACGGTGCGGCTTCGGCCAAGGTGCACGGGGCCGTGGGCGACCCCACAGTTCACTTGTGGCGCACCCTGACGTTGGTGGGTACACCCGCTGCGGAAGAACGAGAGGCGGAGGAGACACAGCGGCTGCGCGAGCAGGCGTTTGTCCAGGCGAACTCCCGTGGTGCGCCGCTAACAGGTGTCGTCCTGTCCGTGCGCGGTAACGGGCTTGCACAGGAGTCGGACGCGGGGCTGGCGCACCGAGCGGGGGACGAGGATGCCTTCTTGCAGCCCGACACCATTGGCTATGAAGAGGGATGCGCCATGGGGACGCTGACTTTACGACCGGGAGAAGGTGCGACACTGCGCTTTGCGGTGAAGCTGCCCCCATGGCTTCCCCCCTCCTTGTACTACAACACCGACGACACGGCGCATGGATCGATTCGGTACACGGTGACGGCGCTGTTGGACGCAGGTCTGGAAGTGCCTGGCGGCGACAGCGCTGCTTCCTCAGCGGTGCTGCGTCATGGGGAGTGGCGGTCCAGCAGCAAGGCTTTTGTCCTTCGCTCTGCTGTGCCACGCAGGCAGCTCCTGCAGTGCCATGAGCGTGCCGGCATAAAGCCCATCTTTACACAGACGTGGCGCTTCCGCGTCCGCTCCCAGAACGTCTTCACGCAGATGCTCAACGCGGGCAAGGTCACGGTGGGCTCGATTGAGGTGACGGTCAAGTACGTGTCGAGCACGGCGCTGCTGCTCGCCGACCCGGACGACGCGAGCTCTCTCGCGATGCGTGAGCGCTGGACGAATGCGCTGACGACGGGGGGAAGCCTCGTGAACAGCCCCACCTCTCCACTGCTCGGACCCGCTTCCCACGCAGCGGACGGGAACGTCGATGCCTCTGCAGCCGTGACAGCGGCGGGCACCACCGTCATGGGCACCGTCGTGAGCGGCGCCGGCTCCACGGGCGTTTACCTGTTGCGTCATGTTCCCGCAACCGCGACGCCGCAGTCCCCGTCGGCGCTGTCCTCGCCAGCTGACAGGCAGGGCAGTCCACGAGGAAAGAAGCGTGGGTCGATGCCGCAGGTGCCACGCGCTCCCATTGGAGAGCTCCGTCTGCGTGTCCGCGTGCAGAATGGAAGTCCCTACGACACGGAGAAGACGCTGAAAAAGCTCCCTGACGTCACCTGTGTGCGGGTGGAGCTGATGGAGCAGGTGCTGCTGCACAAGGCGCCTCCTGGCCCACGGTCCGGACGGGTTTCGCAGTTTGACGATCCCAACATCCTCTACTCTAGCGAGCCCATTCGATTGGGGTATCAGGACTGCATGTACAAGATCAAGCCAGGCACGTCGCAGAACTTTGAAGTCGTTATTGCGTTGCCTCCCCGCTTTCGCCGCACTCGTCTCGTCACGAGCTGGAAGGTGCGAAACACACAAGGAGGTAAAGCGATTGCGGGCCGGGACAGCACGAGCAGCAGCAGCGGCAGCGGCAGCGGCAGCGAGGGAGGTGATGCGGCCGCCACATCACCGGAAGAGCGAAATCTGGGTGAGGCAGAGGATAGGCCCTCCAGCAAGGGAAGCCCGACGACGCCCGTCTATTCCTACGGCGGCGCAAAGCACCCGCCTCCCCCACCGTCCATCACGACGAACCACTTCACCGCCATCACCTACCTGCGAGTGACGCTGCCCTCCCAGCAGGTGATTCCGGAAGTGGAGCCGGACGCGCGGAATATCATTGTGCTAGCGGAGGCTGTGGACGAGACAGATACCATGCCGTACCTGCCCGTGGTTACTTCCGTGTGAGCTAGGAACGATGAGTCTGCCACCACCAGGGTCCATCCGCTTGTGAGGAGCATCCTCCTCGTTGACGTTCACGCCGTTTGCAAATGGCGACCCTTGTCGTCAACAAGGACATCAGCCACACCCGTACCTGTCGTCGTCGGAGTGACGAGCGTCTATTCTCCTTGCAGTGCTTGCATCGACCCTCACTTCGATACTCCCGTGCACGCTTTGTCTGCAGCTGCTCAACAACCTTTCCTCTTTGTTTCGTTCTTCCCCTGCACCATCGTAGCCTCGTTACGTCGTTGTCACGCAAGCGTGATGTACCCCGAGTTGCGCTGCATGCGCCGGTTTCACCCAGGCACTCTTCTATACCCCTTTCATTACGCCTTCGAAGTCCGCGCGACTCCTTTTTTTTTTCGTCTAGTGCGACCGGATAGCGTGCGTCGACGACAGTAGCATCGTACGTTTGTCTCCATTCTATACATCGATACGTATGATTCTATTTGGTGCTCGAAAGCATGTCATCGAGGTAGGAATTGCTAGCTGCTCTCTTTCTGGCTTCCCCCCAAAGGGAGGCTTGCACGTTCTCAGGCTGCAGACTCCTCTTCGAATTTCCCTTGTTCCTTCGTTTTCATCGTGTTTTTTTTGCTTTAAAAGGTTTAATCACTGTGTGCCTCTTGTGATGCTCCCTGCGTCACACCCGCACTGCCTTCACCGTAAACCTCTTTTGTTTTTCCTCTTTTCCTCTGACATTCTCTTGCCTTGCCCGATACCACGTCCGACCAGTGCACGTCTACTGCACTTGGTGGCGCGCTCCTGTCGCATGGAACGGCTTCACAGACCCAACCCTCTCCCCGCGCCATGGGGTGACCTGTGTGGTAGGATTTGACTGCGCTCGTAGATGTGGTGTGTTTCGTTTTCTTAACCTTTCCTTGACTTCTTGTTGTTTCACAATACTGCCTTCATAACTCTCTCTTTCTCTCTGTTATGCCTTGCTTTCTCTTCTTTCTCCCTCACCAATCATTGTTTTCTCACTGAATTTCACGGTCTCTCAGTCTCTTTTCCCCTTTTGTTTTGCTTTCTGTTAACTGCTCTCGTTGCTTTCGTTGCTTTTGTTGCTTTCTTTCTTTCTTTCTTTTCGGCTTTCTGCATTTCCGTTAGCTCAACTGCGTTTACTGTGTTTCTTTCACCATATTTTCAAAAGAAAAAAACACAACAAAAGCACAGAAAAAGAAAAACAAATGTCACACATTTTCCGAAAAAGTTTTTTTTTTTTTTTGCGTCCTCTCTTTCCCTCCTTTATGTCCGCCCGCTCCCCCTCTTCCTTCTCACCACCCGCGATGAAACCAACACGATCTTTCAGTAGGATTGATCTCTGGTGTTGCGTACGCGTTCTCCTGTTATCTCCTCGGTCTGGATACTGCGCATGCGTGCTTTGTTTGTTGTTCCTCTCCCTTCCTCCGTACACTTCTTCACTGGCGTTGCCCGGATGAAGAAGAAGCGGAAGCGGGAGAAGCGATGGAAAGGCTGCGTGCGACAGAGGCAAACCCAACTGGCCGGAAGGCACGTGAAAGGCCTCAAGGCGTCTCCACGTCACCCTACAAATCAAACCGTTTAACCAAGTTGAAGGGCATCTGTTCCCCTTTCCCTCTGTGAGACGTTCGAAAGACTCATGGTGTGAACCCCTTCACCGAATGCTCTGAGCCACAGGCTCATGCACCGACGAAAAGAAAAATAGCAAACACGAAGCGAAACGAAGAAGCACAGAACACTGCCGACGGTTGACGTTGCATCGGTAACATGCGCTGAACCGGATAAACATCCATGACAACCATGATTTACACTGCGCCGCATTTCCAAGCTAAAAAGCAAAAAAAAAAAAGAAACGGCTGAAAAGAAAAGAGAATGAAAGTATTCATGGTGAAGCGCTGACACTTCCGTCAGTCGAGAAATAACTTCCGTGCCTCTCCCTTCTTCTATCTGATTTCTCACCTATAGTAACCTCACTGACCAGCCCTTCCCCTGTTAGCCCCCGCCCACCATCCCTCTCCACCCAGCCTAAAACGCAAGCTTAGCTCTCTCTACGGTCCTTCCATCCTCTGTTACTGCACTCTTTCGCAGATACGGACGTCCATCACACTACAAAGCGAGTGACTAAGCCTTTCCCTTTTGAAAGTTCCACTTTCTTCCTGTATATAGCAAGATAGTTTTTGTTTTTTATTCTTTCTCTCTTTGTCTCGGAACACTCGTCGCCTGCCGGCCATTGAGCGTTCACGAAACCTTTTTAAAACTCATTTTCACCAGACTCTTCTTATTTCCATAAACTAGATACATCTCAAACACATCCGTAGTTTTGGTTTCTTCATTTCCTTCTCTCAAGCGCGTTCCTTCTCGTCCCCCCCCTTTCCACATGCAGAGCGGTTCGCAACCGTGCGTGCCCATGACGCCCTTCAGCAAACATCGTGGGGCACGCGGTGGTGCCAGATCATTTCCAAGGGTGCCCCCACGGCGTTCCTTCTCCCATGGTGGGATCCGTCTCATCCTGTGCCTCCTTCTCCTCACAGCGCTCGTCCCTCGCCGCGTCCACGCGTCGTTGATCGCCTCCTCGCGCATTCAGTACTGTACCAACGATGGGTCAGAGCCCGTGGCGTGCAAGAAAAAAATGATTGTTACGCTGACCGTGGATGCCGGACAGCAGGCCGGCACAGAGGAAATTGTGGCCGTCTCCACAGCCGCCGACGACACCAACAATGGCGCCTCGACCCAGTTCGCCCCCGTGCGGCTGACGACCAGCCGCAGCCTCGTGCGGTACCGCTACCCTGTCTTCTACGTCCAAGCCTACAACGCAAAGCCTTACGAGCTCATCATTCCCGGCACGCTCTTCAACCAATGCAACGCTGACTTCAGCGCCAACACCGCGACCTGCGGCCTCGCGTACAACTCGGACGGCACGCCGATTTACATGTCGCAGGGCTTCTGCTGTGATTGCGGCATCTGTGCCTCACTGGGCCTGTGCGAGGACGACGCCCGCGCCAAGAGCTCCTGCAACCTGCTGAACCACTACACACAGGCCTCCTGCATGCGCTTCGGCACGCGCTGGTACAGCGGCTACAGCATTGGCTCCGCCTCCACGTACTACACCATCAATGTCACCATGGCGCGTAACGTAACGCGGCAGCCGGAAGGGAATGTGGCCACCCTGGAGGAGGAGCGCGCCACGCTGTTCCTCAACCCCGACTCCACCGGTGACGCGAATGCTGATTTTGGCGTCATGGCCCGCCTCATTGGCGACTTTAACCCGACCGAGCAGCCGTTGGTCCTGACGCAGAGCATGCTGTTTGTCCCCAGCCTGCCGCGCAACGACGCCCGCGTCCAGGCCGGCCCCGCGGAATGGATGATCCTTGACCGCGGCCTCGTCACCCTCGATGGACGAACCTGCAACCGCGTTGGCGTGTCCTATGAGGCGTTCGCCTCACAAGGCAACGCCTGCCGCCTGAGCACGGGCAGCTGTTTGAACTCTCAGCTCGAGGACCTTCGCACCATCGACATGGATGCCATTGCGGCGGGTCGCAAGGGTCAGTACATGGCTCGCTCCCTCGGCGCGTTTGACGAGGAGCAGTACGCGGACACACCGAACCGGACGGCCACCGAAGGCGGCACGAGCGACCCGTACATCTCGTACCTGGCCAGCACGCCCGCTGCCACCATGATCACCCTCACGCTCTCCGCTGACGACCTGCAGTACGTCGTTGCCGTCGCCACGGGCCGCATCGTGTCCTTGTCGATGAACATGCCCACACTGGTTGCGAGCACGCGCGATGGGGAAATGCGGGTGGAGGTGCAGAACACCGGCGCCGTCACAGCTCGCTTCACGGTGGCCCTGCAGTGCGACGCGCGTATCTTTCCCATCGCCGCTCAGGTCGTTTCACTGGCAGCACAACAGACGCAGAATTTGACGTTCCGTGTGCTGGTGCAGCGCACGGACGTGGACGGCGAGGCCTCCTGCACGGCCACCCTTCGCGACTCCCAGGAAGGCGTGCAAGACACCAGCGACGCCAGTTTCGGCATTTCAGGGGTGCAGTGGAACAACGGAACACAGGGCGGCACCAACGCACCGACCAACAACTCCACCCAGCAAGGGACCAGCCAAGCACGGTGCGACCGCTGCGGCTTCTTTAACGTCAGCTGCTCCTTCACCAACGTGTGCACCTCCCTCATCCTCCGTCAATTCGCGGTGCTGCTGGGCGTTGTTGTCCTTCTCTTCATCGTCTTCAAGTTCCGCCACCAACTCGGTTCATGCTTCGGAGGACTGTTCGGTTGCTGCTGCGGCGGCGGCAACAAGAAACGGAAGCGCAACCGTCGAGACAGCAGCACTGACGACGACAGCGACGCCTCTGATTCGCCTAACAGCGCACGCGGCGGCCGATCGCAGTACAAGAAAATGCTCGCCATGCTCATCGCCCTGCAGAGGGAGCGCTACGCGTATGAGCAGCAGCAGCAGCAGTTCCAGTTCATGCCGCCTCCTCCCTTCCATCAAGGGGCTCTCACAACAGCAGCGAGCGCAGCAGGCCATGGGCCATCGTCGATGCCGTACGCACCGTACGGAGGCGACGCGCGCGGCGTCCGCGGAATGGACCAACGTCTCGCCATTGAGGGACCGTCAATGGCCAATGCACATTACCCTAACCAGCAACTACCGCCGTCCTCGTATCAGCACTTTGCGAATGGACGCAGCAACGGGTATGAAGGCATGCCCATCCTGCCGAGGGCGTCCGCACCCATGTTGGTGGCGTACCACAACGATCCCTATGGCCCCTACGACCCTGAGGAAGCGTCTGGGAACGCGCACGGCCAACGGGTGGCGCGCCATGGCTCGCGATCCTTGTCGGCACGTCCTCGCCACCCTCGTCGAGCGCGCCGCCAGGCAAATGGGTTGAATGACAGCCGCCACAGCCACGCCGCGCAGCGATCTGCTGTGGGCGCTGCTGCTGACGCCATGCCTCGCTCGTCCATGCGACGGAGCTCTGTCTTTGCTGGCGAGGACGTGATGGACGAGGGGGCGATGGGATGGTCCGCGCAGTACGGCCTGCCTCACTACGGCACGGCGGCGTCACAGGGCCGTGGCCGAACCCACTCCCCTGTCGAGGAACTCGACGAGGAGGATGGCGCGTACGACGAGGACGATTTCATGGACAGCGGAGAGGAGCAGTGGGAGGAGGGGTCGTCGTACCAGGAGGGCTCGGAGCTGGACCGCGACGACTACGCTCCGTTTTAGGCTCGGCTGAGCGTTGCCACCACTGCGAACATGTCCTCCTGTGCCACGCCGCGCGAAGGCGTCAAATTTTTTTTTTTGTTCAGCTTTAGAAAATCAAAAACAAAAAGATAAAAACGAAAACGTAAACACACAAAAACAACAACAACAACAACATTCCTTAGACCTATGTAAACTTTTTTTTTCGCGCTTGCGTTTGTCGGCTCATTCAGGGAGTCATTACTTCTTTTTTCTTTTTTTTCCCCTTTGGAATCCGCCCAAGTGATCTTCGCGATTCCTTTCCCCCCTTCCTCCTCTTCTCTTCTTATTCTTCCACTTGTTCTCTGTATACAGGACTTCAGTGCTTTTCTTCTTCTATTTCGCCTTTATCAACCTTGGCAGTCGCTTCGCCTTCGAAATGCGCGCCATGGAGAGTCATTCCTATGTTTATGCTTTTCATGTCTGATATGCTTCGTATTCTTTACCGTGTCGGCTCTGCAATGAACGCTACTCTGTAAACAATTACCTTTAAAAAACAATTTCATTCTTATTATCTTTTAACTTTCCTACTTGGAACTTCTCTGGCTTTGTTTTTGCGTTTATTTTTTTAAAAATTCTCTTCATTGAGTCGCCTATATCTACCACAACAATCGAATCGGCTGTGCATCTCACTCCTCACGCCTAATGCATCAGCGCTTTCGTCCAATGAATCACTGGTTTTTATACCACAACACGGGTTCGCGCTGATTTGCGGCCCACTCACTGGTTTTCCTGTCTTCCTCATTTTTCTCTTTCTTTCTTTTTCTCTTTTTCTCCTCTCTTGATGCCTCTTCTCTTATGGAGGATTCCCTTGTATTCGTGTGGAAGCTCAAAGGTGAATCTCTCTTCCTCTCTCATTCATTTTTTTTTTCCTCTTCATCACGTCTACGGACCAATGGTTCACAGGGAAAAATACAAGAACGTGATACATGCGCACAAAAAAAAAACAAGAAGAGAAGTGTACAACGGATGAAACTCACCATGGTGCCCTGGTTGGCCAGGGAGGTAGCAGAGGTGAATACGCAAAGGAAGGGCGTAATAGAGACCGCAGAACGGGCACCTCCCACAGAGAGAAAGGGAGCGAAAGACTGGCAGACACTGCAAGCGCGTTTCTGTTCATGCAAGGCGTTACTCGTGATGTTTTGTTCGCGCCCGTTTCGGTGTGTTTTCTTGATATCCTTCTCTGATCACATTACCCTGCCGCTTCATCCATTTCATTGCGCGCGCTCCCAAGACACCTTCGAGGCGATACCGTCCTCGCACTTTTCAGGGACGCATTTTCCAACTCATCTGCGAAGAACCAGATCCTACCTTTCAGCAGTGACGTTACGTTTGTGAGTTGGTAGATCTTTTTTATAAAAAATATTTGTTACTTTTCCCAACGATTAGACCCACCACACCCTCCGCTTCCGTGACCATTGAGTCTCCGTGGAGAGAGCGAGTGGGAGCGACAACGAAGCGACATATAGATTGCTTTCAAAAAATAAAATTACGGTGCCTATTCCACGTGAAACAAAACACACCGATGAACACGTCTGCTACACCAGAGAGGAAAGCCATCCGCACCACGCGGCGGGCCTTAGATGACAGCCTTCTCTCCCCAGATGCACTGCACCACACCAGCGACTACTACTACCAATACTATCGCACGTACTACGCACGGAAGTTCGCTGACCAACGCGGATGGGGTGTGACGCAAACCACATCCAATGCTGTCGCAGCTGAACATGGCGCTGTCGATGCTGCCGAGGAGCCTACGCCATCCCCTGCCCCAGTCCCCACTGCACGTGGCACCACGACAACACAAGATGCATGTGCTGCGACAGAGGACGGGACTGCTGTGTTTGCGAAACATGGCGGTGTGTCCTGTCCTAGCTCCCAAAGAACTGGTGAGAATGACTCACAGGAAAGCCTTCTGAGCTCCACACCGCTGTATTTCACGACAGAGGAGCGAAACGTTTACCCGTGTACCCGCTCCACCTCTGTGGCCGAGGCGATAACGTTTCCCCGCGACCCCCGTCAAGGTGGAACCTCGAGTGTCCCACGAGGAACCGCCATGACGTGGGTAGAGAAGGAACTCGCGCGCATGGATGCGGAGGAAAAGCAAGGCACGAATGTGTCTCACGTAGCAGCCAATGGGAAGAGGCCCATCCACAGCTCCCCTGTCGTTGTGGTCATGCCACCTGGTGCCAGTTCCGCTCACTCCGCTTCGGCAAACAAAGAACACCCATGCGCAGCTCATCCACGTCGACCATGTGCTGCTGAGAGAGTGGCCCTCGTCGCTTCTGAGCCCTCACCGACGCGAGAGCTCTTCCCTCCACCCGTGCCCACGTCTACAAGCACCGTGAAGCGTCTGACAGGACACGCTTCACCAGTGACTGTGCTGGGTAAGGCAACGCCCCCAGCCTCGTCGCAGGGTATCCCTGTCAAAGCTGCGGTTCACCGCCGAGAGTTGAAGCCGACACACCAGGCACCGACGCTGCCCACCGCGAGGGACGGCGGCGTGTGTGATGGCTCCGCTACAACGCAGGCAGCGGAGCCGGCGGTGCCCACTTCACACCCTGTGTACGTCACCCCAATCGCTGACTTGCCGGCTAAGAAAAACAACGGCAACGCAGACACCTCTCTTGACATGAACAAGGGGGTGTCGTCGTCAGCAACAACGGAAGAGTCTACACAAACTGCATCACACGGTGGGGAAGCGACGGTACGGGCGGCCATCATGGCTGCACCAACACCTCTCCGGCGTCACGGGGATCGCACCCCTCAGTCGCTGAGCTACGCAGACAGAACACGGCCCGTTGCCTCTATGTGAGAGGTTGTCACTTGCTCGCTGCTGCCGTGGATTTCACATATCGTCCCCTAAGGACTTACAGCGCTCAAGAGAGAAGTGGGGACGTCTCACTTTGGAAGTCTTATGATTGCTGTCTCCTCCGCTGGGGGCGGCTCCTCTAGAATCGATACGTCCTCGATAGATCTTTGATACATGAATAGACAAAACGTACATAATCCAATACGCAAGTGTACCAGAAAGAGACAACGGACAACAGAGTCCGTGGTATGTGAAGTGAAGGGAAGTTCAGACGGCGAAGGCAGCGGTCAACCCACCAGCATGGGCGAGACGAGAAACACGCTGCAAAAGAAAGAAAAGGGGTGGATCCAGAGAAAAGGACCTTGGGGCCCCGAGCACAACGGAGAAGCCCTCAAGGTCGTGGAAGGGTGGGCAAGCATTCGTGTTGTGTGGAATTGTAGATCTATCTTTCTGTGCCGTTCTCCATTCTGCGCTTCAACACGTTTTTGCCTTTCTTGAAAACGGATGTTGTTCCACGACAACCGTGCGGCGACAACGCCATGTGAAAAAGATTCGTCATCCTGAATACTCTAGAAGTAGGTGAAGCGATCACCTTGCTGCTGTCGCCAGCTTCATGTAGAACCCATAGAGAGACACAATCATACCTGGCGCAAGTCAGCCCTCTCTCTCCCTCTCTCTCGCGCGGGCGTGCGCATCAACAGTAACGTTGCCATAGTGAAAGTTTTTCAAAACTCCCTCGCGGCCGCTGTGGAAAGGTCATGTTATTGGCAGACCGCGGCGTGCTGCCCGCAGCAGCGGCGGGTCCTTCGTTTGACGTGACGACACGCGTTGAACCAGAGGCGCCGCGCAGCTACGTGCTCTTTAGCGATATCCGCGACGGGGCTCTCTTCGCGTGCTGCGTGCTCTCCCTCTTCTGGCGCGCCAGACAACACCGCACCCGCGAGCGGCAGCTGCACCATCGCTTTACGCAGCTTCTCGCCACTGTGGAGGAGAAGACCCGCACGTACAAGCAGCGGTGGCGGGAATGGCGCCCGCACGCCACCGGTGCCGCCCCAGGCAACACATTGCACGATGTTGGCGCGCTCCCGAGTTCACAGGAAGCGCAGCGGCGTGGCGTCGTTGAGCAGCAAACTCCTTGCGCTGGCGCGCGTGATGACTTCCGCTCTCTTGCACCGGATCGACAGTCCGGCATAAGCGTCGTCGCAGAGCTTTCACAGGAAAATTGCCTACCTCATTTCGAGGCGTCCGAGGCGCTTGAGAATCAGTCCTTCTGGCCTATCGCCCCGCTTGAACAGGACGAACCTGGCCTCTTCCATAGTTTCATTCTTCCAGACCACCGTGTGGGATGGAATGCCTCGAACAAGGACGTCACTCAGACTTGCCGCAGCAACAGAACGATGAGAGAGGAAGAAGCGGAAGAGACACGAGAAGGGCTGGGGCGCTACGAGGCCGCGCGCAGAGCCCTTCTCGATGACGCTGCGACGCTGAACATGAACGTCCTCGACTACCGCAGGGATGCGCTCTCCCTCCTCTGGGATACCTCGTTAGAGAGTCGTCTCGAGGTGTGTGTGAACTGGTTGTCGGTGGTTTCCAACTGTCTGACGTACTTCCTCCGCCCTTCGCAGGTGCTCTACACTTTTTTGTTTTGCAATGCCGATTTCTTCCTCTTTGTGATGGCAGCGCTGAATAAGCTGGAGCGGACGGCGGCGCTGCAGGCGGCGGTGGTGCGTGCCCAGCGGTGGCGCGCTCGGCTTCAGCGCGAGATGCACAAGCCAAGTGGAGGAAGTCCGGGTGGAGAGGCATCTTCTGACCCGTCGCAAGCGTTGCACGGCCCGCAGCAGCGCCATGTGTCCACGCCGTTGGTTCCATCGCTGCTCCGACGTGCGCAGCGGGAGCAGGTGCAGCTCCAGCTTGCCGCGGAATCCAGATCAAGGAGGATGTGCGGGGCTGTGCGTCGTCGTCTTGCGCGGGTGATGGGTTGGCTGTTTACCGCACTGGTGCGTGGCATCGACGCAGCGGTGGTCGTTGTGATGGAGGCCGCCGGCTTCCTTGCGGATGTCCTTCAGACAATTGTGCCAGCCGCCGCGACGGCACCATCGCCCGCCTTTGGCGTCCCCACGTCAGCACACGCCAGACGCCACCAGCGTAGCGAAGGCGCTGCGGCAGCACAGGGATTACCGGTCTCGCCATCCTCGTCCGTTTCCTCCGATGCCTCGTCGCGCTCCGCGGTTGTCACAAAGGCGAGCCTCATTCAAGGTGCCCCATCCCCTGTTGTATCGGCACACGCAGCAGCAGCAGCAGCAGCAGAGGTATCGCCAGTAGAGCGCTGGCTGCAAGGACCGTGGGCGCTGGTCCTCTTAAACGCTCTGTTCACGGCGGCGCTCGTCACCTGTCATCAGGCCCATCTCTTCTTTTCGTTGGGGGCCCTCGCTGGGTACTTGGCAAGCGCGGGCACACTCATCCTACTTGGACAGGAAGCCGCCCGTGTATGTCTTGCGGTGCGAGTGCGGTGCTGTACCCGTCGCACTACCGACACCACTGCGTTTCGTCGGCCAGGGGATAGGAAGCGAGGCTTGAGCTTAGCTCTACAGAAGATTTTATGTGTGTGGAGGGCGGGAAGTAAAGCCAAAGCGACACCTCTCGGTACGACTTTCCGAAAAGGCGGTGATGGTGGCAATGCCAGCAACTTTCCTCCCGTCGAGCGCATCAGTGCACCCTCCCTCCCTCGCTACACGGTGCCATACCTGCTCGAGCATCTCTTCGCCAGTGGCTGCGGGTTCTTCTACCTTACCATGCTTTATGAAGAGGGTCCGGCTTTGTGGTCGACACACACAGAGTTCATGCGTTGGTACACGGCGACCGTGGCGGTGATGGTGAAGGAGCTGCTGCTGTGTATTCCGACGACCGACGTGGGCTTGCAGGGTGGCGTCGCGGCGGACACCTCGAACGAGCTCGTGTGACGGACCGTGTTTCTGGCTGTTGCCTGGATGGGGGGGGGGGTGGCGGGGGCTCTGCTTAACGAGCTCGCTGTCACGCTCACTTCTCTCCTCCGTGGCACCTCTCTGACGAAACAATGAGGTGAGCGACGGGGGCTGTGTGTGTGTGCAGTCCCCCCCTCTCTCTCTCCTTCTCCACTTTGCTCTCTCTTAGTCAACGGCTTCCGTCTTTTTTAAATTTTACTTCAATACGCTAAAGGTAATACATACCATTTGCGCACTGTTGCTCTTCCATTTCTGAGGTTTCGCTCTTGTCGCGAGTACCCGCCCTCCTCTCAGAGGATACTTCCCGCGACTTTTTTTTCTTTTTCTTGCCTCATCACAGTTCCTCCCTGTCCACTCTTCGTTTTCGTTCTCACATCCCCTCCAACCCCCTTTCTTCATTGTAGCAGACATGCCTGCCCCGTGCTTTCGTTTTGCAATTGGCCTTTTCCCACGTCTTCCTTTCGCTATGCGTAAGGCATGTACGATGACAAGACAAAAAAAAAGAGAATAGGGACAAGTTCGGATACACGAATTACGCTTTCCGGTGCCGAGATGCTTTTGCCCATCCAGTTCGGCGAACGAGGCTCAGGGCGAGAATGGTTGGTGACAACAAACAGGCAACCGAGGGTCTGTCTATATCTCTATCGCTGCTCCTGCTGCCGCAAATGCATACAATGTGGTACCCCTCAGAACACGATGCCCCTGCCCCTTCGCCTCTTATCGTTTCGCCACGTCTCTGCTCGATATTGTTTAAATTTAACTTCCCCATCTCGCTGCTTTCGTCTTCCTCTCCTTCCGTCTCTCCACACACACACACACACACACACACACACACACAGGATGTTTCCTAGTACGCTTTTCACGTATCAATCGCTTTCAGTGATTGGTATTTGACCGTCGAGGTCGGCCAGGACAGGTGAAGTTGCCCCGTCATTGCACCGACAAGTAGACGCCTCTCTTTCTCTCTCTCTCTCTCTCTCTCTTTTCCTTTGCCATCTGTGTGAGCAAGCACCTGATTGACCAGGACCGGGACGTGGTATCAGAGGACATATCCAACAAAAGGTCCAATCACGGCCGAACGAAGCTGAGACGTTTCGCTTCTGTCGTGGTCATCTTTTTTTTTTTTTTCCCCTCCTCCGTTTTCCATCCACGTACAGTAAATTGCTTTCTTCGTTTGTTCTCGGCGTCTCCGAAAATTATCCACCGTTGTTTCCTTTGAGAGGCACTATTCATTTCTCTCTTTTTTTTTCGTTGATTATCCTGTTGTTGTTTCGCTTCGGAAAGCTTCTACATTAAAAAAATAATCTTTCACGTCATAACTCTCTCTCTCTTTTGTGATTTTTCGCTGGCCTGACGCAGCGCGTTTCGCTCTCCAAGTGGGGTGTTCCGTGCTCACACAGAGGCGCCGGCACTTGAAGATTTCCGCAGTTACAGCGTTGATATTCTTTCTCCATTTGGTTGAAAAATTTCTCTTTCTTTTCTCTCTCTTCTCTCGTGTCTTGCTGGACAGCATCAACCTGGCGAGGAGGAGGAATCACCGCTGCGAAACCGTTGACAACCTACAACCGTCCTCCAAACGCTGTTATCCTCCTTTCGTGTTTTTTTTTTAATAAGCCTCAGCAGCTGCATCTTTTCGATTTCTATCCTCGCAACTAGCTTTCCCTTTCAGCACATATTTTTTGTTTTTGTTTCCGTACCTTGTGGGCCCTTTGCCTTTTGTTACAATTCTTCGTTCGCTCGAGTTTTTTTTTTGGTTTCTTGTACCTCCTCTCTCCCTACCACTTGCTGGTTGTGGATTGTATCATCCAGGTTGTTTCTCCCTCTTGTAGCTTTACTGTAGCTCTTCACTTGTGCCGTGTGTTTCTTGTCTTCAAAAGGCAGCGGTCACAACTTCAACTTGACCTTTTATTGTGGCCGTGTTTGACATTCACTCCATCGTGTCGTTACTCGTTTGTGTTTCTTTCTTTTCATCTCTCTGGCAGCAGCCTGCATTGATCTCTGTGCTTGTCTGGTCACCTTCACGAGAGAAAATGCCATCGGCAACAAAGGCGACGGCCCTATTCACGGGTGCCGTGACACTGGAGGAGGAGGCCAAAGTGCTCCAAGACTATGTGGTGGGCCAGCGCCTGGGCGAGGGCGCCTACGGGTCCGTCTACGTTGCCAAGTACATTCCCTCTGGGGAGTCCTTTGCGCTGAAAATTCTGCAAAAACAAGACCTTTTCCAGACGTACGCCGATTCTACGGGCAATGAAGCCGTAGGCTTGGCCACCGCCAGCTCCGCAGGGGTTTCTTCTCCCTTGGGCGTGGCCACGGGATCGAGCTTTGCGACCGTGATGACCAGTCCGCTGCTGGTGCAGCAGCCGACCTTGCCTCAGGGCGTGCCGGTGCGTGCTGAGGACGGCACCAGTGTCCTCGTACCCCCGGCCGCCCTACTTGCTGCTGCACAAGAGCAGCTGGCGCTCGTGCGTGCCCCTTCGACCGTGGACGGCACCGTTGGCAGCAGCTTTGCCGGATCCCCGCTGGAACCAGGCACGGGCACCGTCTCCCCCACACCCCCTCGCATTACCTTCACCGACAACCCATTCGATCGACTCGTGGTCCAGGAGGCCGCCGTCATGCAGTCCCTGGAGCACCCTCACGTCGTGAAGCTGTACAAGTTCCTCAACTCCACCGTTGCCTTCTACTTCATCATGGAACTGGCCGAGGGCGGCGAGCTCTTTGACTTGATTATCTCCAAACAGTACTTCAGCGAGGACGAAGCGCGGCATTACTTCCAACAGCTCATCTCCGCCATCGATTACTGCCATCGCAACGGGATCGCGCACAAGGACCTCAAGGCGGAGAATCTGCTGCTTGCAAAGGATGGACGGCTGCTTGTGTGTGACTTTGGCTTCTCCTCCAAGGCGGTCAACCGTAACGTCGACGATCCTGAAGAGGCTGGCACCGCTGTGGAGACGGGTACGGCAGGGGAACCCGTCACGGTCGAGGGTCTGGGCGTCAACAACATGGCGTTTGGGACGCTGCACTACATGTCGCCAGAAGCCGTCACAGCTGCCACAAGTAACTGTCCTCTCGGTGGCTTTGAGTACTGGGGGAATAACAACAACTACCTCAACACGAACCCGTACAGCCCACGCGATACCAACGACTATGAGGACGGGGATGGGGATGATAGGAGCAGGGACAGCGACAGTGAGTCCGGCACTCTGGCCGTGGGCGGCTACCGCAGGGACCACGAAGGCAGCGATGGAGAGGACACCGACGGCGGTTATTATGGTTCGAGTGGTTATGGGAGCGTGAGGCCCACTTCCTTCACCGCAGGCGGGGAGACGTACGTGTCCCCTTACGCTCAACTGCGCGCGGCCGCGCTGAGAGCGTCGGAGAACGACTACCTGACCGCGAGCAGCCCAATCGGGCCCATGTCGACAGGGGCCTCCACCCTGTGGGCTACCGATGGCAGCCCGAGAGACGTGGCAGTAACACCGCCTCTGACAAGGACAGTGGCTGCGCCTGGCGTGCCCGCGAACCGCAACACGAGCTTCGGCAGCGGCAACGGCAAAGAAGCAAATGCGACCTTCAATAATAGCAGCGGTCTCTCTGGCCCTCCTGCGAACGGCACGAGCCCAACACTTACCGTCACCACCCCTGCACTGTCGAGCCGTCCCTCCGCGCTGGACCTGGACGCACACGCGGCCGCTGGGAAAGCCACGTCGGCGCCGGCCACGGGCACGACGACCGCCGTGCCAGCCCTGACGCAGCCGTCTACTGGTGTTAGCCGCCCCTCACCCACCACCCGTGCGCCTTCCCTGGGTCAGCGTTCGCCCAAGGACGCGGCGACCATCACGGGCTCTCCTGCTGCCTCCCCACATCTCAACCCTTCTCTCCACCCTCGCTCCACCGTGGGTGCCTCATCGGTCAGCGCTCCCGGCTGCGCGACACGGGACATCAGCCTACACAGCGTTGGCACCCGTGTGGAGCCGTCATGCCTGGCCTCGGCCCCACCCTGCATCAGCACCCCGCACGACAGCAGTAAACCAAGTACCATGACAGCATTTGAAAGCGGCGGCGCCATAGAGGTCCACCGTAGCGGAGCACACACTGTCTGTGTAGGAGCGTTGGATCGGTCAGGGGCCGCCTCCCCGGCGACTCCACCTCAAAAAGGACTGCGCCCAGCGGAGAAGCCTGCGGATGGCCGGTCGGCAAGTACCGCGCAGCTGCCGCACGCTTCTCCTGGTACCACCACCAGCACCACCTCTGTCAAGAACAAGCTCTCCGGGCAGCTCAATGCCTGGATGAAGTCGATCATGGGTGAGAAACCGACCCTGGGCGAGCGTGGCATGCGGCACAGCACGAGTCTTGGCTCCCTCTCGGAGATGAGCTTAAATGGTGCCGGCGACCGCGCCTCGCTGTACAACGAGGACGGCAGCGAAAGCGACCACGCGATCAAAAAGAAGAAGAGGAAGGAGGAGGAAAAGCGCGAGAAGGAGCGTCGGGAACAGGAGAAACTGCGTGAGAAGGAGGCCAAGAAAGGGAGGCCGTCCTCCTTCGCCTCCCATCCCTCCTCTAGCGAGATGGGAGAAGAGTACCACAGTGATGCGTTCCGGTCCGGGTCCCCTGTGCTGGGCACGGGCATGCGCAGTGGCGCCCCGTCGTCCTTTTACGAGGATCTGGACCACTACCCTCGCGGCCCCGAATTGGGAAGCAAGGCTTCTCTGTCGTCGTCGTTGCAACCCGCTCACGCCGTGCCTTCCACCGCAGGTGCGGGAGGGGAGGGCAAGGCCGACGCAAGCCGCCACAAGAACTCAAAAGGCGTGTCGTCGCACAGCGCCAGCAAACATGGGCCCTCGTCACCTGCGCGTCGGGCCCACAAGGCATCCCGTGAGCGCACAGCGGCACGTGAGGCCGAGAAGGCAGCAGAGGCCCGAGCAGCAGCGGAAGCGGAGGCCGCGCGCCAGCGCCGGCGGCGACGCAGGAAGAGGAAGAACGGCCTTGCGGTGGTAGATCCGTATCAACAGGATCTCTGGAGCGCGGGTGTGATTCTCTATTTTATGCTGACGGGTCGTCTTCCGTTCGACGGCCGCGACGACGAGGAAACGCAGTATCTGATTGGACGGAGTGTCTTCAGCTGGACCGAAGAGGAGGAGCAACGCATTTCACCTGAGGCACGGCGGCTCGTGAAGGCGATGCTGGCCCACGACCCGACAGACCGTCCAACTCTGGACGACATCATTGCCTCCAAGTGGTTCGTGCGGCGTCTGAACATCGCCGCGGAGTTTCCGCACCGAGAAGAGGAGCTGAGAGGCAAGCTGGTGCAGGCGGGCCTCATGTCTCCCGTGGGCTCTGGCCCGCACCACGCAGGGCGCCGTGGAGCCGATGGAAGTGATGCGCCTGGCGCAGCGTCTGCGGACGACGGCCCCGTGTTATCGAGCGCGAGCTCTTTCCTGGACTTCTCAGCCGCCTCGCATGTCGTGACGGAGAGCGAGGAGCAGGCGCTCGCCACGGCCTTTCAGAAGATCGACACGGACGGCTACGGGAAAATCACCCGCGACGAGCTCCGAGACATGATGACCACCTTGCACGGCGATGTCGTCGAGCAAAGCTCCATTAGCGAGCTCGTGAACCTCTTCACAGGTGCCCCGGACAGCAAGGAAATCACCTTCAAGCAGTTCCGTGACGCGTGGGTGAACAAGGACCTGGCGAACATTCCCTTCACCCACAGCAGTGAGTTTCAGCTGGCCAACATTATTGGCACGCAGATGGACGATGTGGAACGCGTGGTGGTGCGACAGCTGCGCGAGGCCTTTGATAGCGTGGACACGCAGCACACGGGCGTCATTGAAAGCGAGGAGCTCCGCGGGGTGTTTGACAAGTGCCACATCCCAGTGCAGGACGAAGACCTCCGTTCTCTGGTCAAGTTTTTCCACGAAAAGGACATGGTCCTAAAGAACAACGGCAACCTTACCGGGGGTGTGCGTCTTGTCGCCTCACCCAGCTCGCAAAGCCTGACAACCTTGATGGCGGGAGGCGCAGGTGCGGCGGCGACGGCGGGTGGGGGTGGCCCTGGCACCAGCTCCCCAGCAAATGCCAGCGCCGTGACGGGAGGCGCCGTCACCAACAGCAGCTTCACGAGCGCCACGAGCAAGCAAGGCGCCGTAGGAACGACCACACCGCGACCCGCGTCTCTCGCGAGCCACGCCACGACCACGCAAGGCACACGTTCACCGCACCCGCCGCCACCGCTCCGGCCCATGTCTATTTCCTTTGACGCGTTCGTGATGGGGATTGTGCATCGTGAGATCTTACTGCGGCACCCACTCGGCCGCAAACTGGCTGCCGCGACCAACCTGACGGCCCTCTTCCACTCACGCAACGTGACAGAGTGTGTGCGTCACGGGTTTCTCGTCGCGGGGCTGCAGAACGTCGTGCTGGAGAAGCTCTCCAGCGTACCAGAGCGACTGCTGCTGCTGTACTCGGACGAGGTGGTGTCCAACACAGAGAATATTTACTCATTCCGCTACCTCGGATCCTCGGCGTTGGTTTCCATGGCGACTATGGAGTCCGCTGGGTCCATGCTGGCCTCGTCGACCATCGCCATGATGCCGCTGGCGCCATCCGGGACCAGCGCAAACAATCTGCTCACGGTGGGTTCACAGAACTCATTGCAGCACCACCAGCACCTGCCCCTCGCGTTTTCTTCTCATTCCCTGCCTGGCTCGAACACGGTGCGCCGGAGCAAGGACACGGACGATGACGGTCTCCTTGACTTTGGTGACCAGCCACACGACAGCGAGCGCACGGCGGTGTTCCAGGACCCTGAGGCGGACCGAACGAGGCCGCCTTTGGCATCGAGCCTGACGATGCGCACCCACAGCGTCCTGTTAGGGTCCGCCTTGCAGCAGCGCCACCTGCGCGCACGCCGGCTGCTTTCCGTTGGCGCCCCGCACCGACACGCATCCGCAGCAAGCAACGCCGGCTCCCTGCTTCGGAACCCAGCACCCACCGTCGGAGACTTCCTTCCTTCCCGCTCGCTCCGCACCAATGCCAGCACGGCCACACGGACGACACACTCACCGCGGACCCCGGCCGGTGCTCACGGGGCGGAAGCCGCCTCTCCCCAAACCCCTGCCCCTCTGGTCAACGGTGCCCCAACAAAGACCCCTCCCGCTAAAATCGCCGCTCCTTCGACGATGCCACCGCTCCCTACCTCTCGCGCCCGCCGGGATCGCCCCTTGGCGTCGAGAGATGGTGCTGGCACAAGCAACCCTGCCCACGACGCTCCTCTCACTGTGGATGTGGCAGCGGCGCCGTCAGGCACGGTGCAGATGTGCTCCTCTGTCCCTGTCCCTCTCCCCAGCGCGGTGATCACCGAGCGTACCACCTCGTCGTTGCAGGACAGCAGCAGCGCGACGCTCCGCCGGCGCACACGCCGGAAAGAGGAAGCGACCGAGGTGGTCTCTCCGACGTCCCAGGTGGATTCCAACGCGTCTAGCCTTGACAGCAACGATGGGGAGAGTCAGTACAGCAGCGACCGGTGCAGCTCCTCTGTCCTTGACTCCCTTGCGTCCACACACGACACCTTTGCCAGCACGCCGTGCGAGGGTGGCATCGTGCACAGCGCGACGGGCAGCGTGAGTCCGAGAAATCTGGTGCATAGCAGCCACCATCCGCAGCAGCACAACCACCACCACCACCACCACCACCACGAGCCTCACCACGCCCATCGTCAGCACCACGAGCACCCCGAGCAGGCGAAAAGCGGGAGCGTGTCGGCGTCGTCGTCGTCGCCATCGCATGGCGTCTCCCCTGTGCCCCTTCGCACTCTCCGGGGCAGCGAAGCAGCGGCAGAGAAGCCGCAGTTACCAGTGCCTTCACATCCAGAAGAAGATGAGCAAGGTCCGCTGACCGTCGCTGCTTCTCCTACAGACTCTGCCACCGACAAAGCCTCTCCTGTAGACGATGGAAAGAGCAGACGCACCTTCCCGTTGGCATCTGCGTCGGCTGATCCTCTGCCAGACTGCGAGCCTTCCGCTGTCCCCTCCACCGTGCCTGATGCGTCAAAGTCTGCAAAGACGCGCAGCCCATCGCGGCATTCATCGCATCTCGCCTCGCCGGTGCAGCCCCCCTCTGTGAGCAAAGCTTCTTCTTCGAACACTCCATCGACGCCGGACGTGGACGCCTCTGTCCCCACGAACGGCAAGAGAGGCGAGGCGTCCTCTGCAGGAACGAAGGAGAAGAGAAAAGGGGCCACAAGGAGCACACGCGTGGGAGGTCGGCTTGCCGTGCACGCGGACAAGCTCCCTCCCACCCCACCTCCCCTGCCGTTGTCTCACCAGCCGCCCAGCACACGGGCGGACCTCACCATGACAGCCGTATCGTCGCAACCTCACAGCAGTCAACGAGACGGAGAGGCGAACCCGCACGACGACGTGGGACCCCTTCCTGAAGCTCGTCCGCTATCCAGCGTCAACAGCCCAAGCGCAGACAGCGCTGCGGCCCCTGCGAGCGCCATGGCCACCACCGCACCGTACCTGCCTCCCCCCGTCATCCCGATGGCCCTGTCCACGTCGACCAACATGATGGCGACCTCAATGACCCACCGCACGCTCGCCTTTGGCGGGGGTGGCGCCGTCCCCCAGGTGAACGGTGTCTGCGACGTGGATGTCATTCTCGCGCCTGCCTGCCTGGGCTACACCCTCGTACGCTTCCGAAGAATCCATGGAAAGACGAGCGACTTCCACGAGGCTGTCACGTACATCTCGAACCTGCTCGACTTTGAGAGACAACAGGCGGTCGAAGACACCATGCCAAGAGGCGAGAGCGAGCTGATGTAATGACGACGCCAGCATACAATACAGGGTTACTGTTCTCCGTGGTTTTCCCCTACGTCTTTCACACACTCCAGATCTCTTCCGGTCTGTTGATGTTCACCCTTTCTTTCTCTCTCTCTCGCACTCCCCCACTCGGCAGACGCGCATTTGGGTGCGTGCGATCGTCTGTACGGCATGCATAATTGTTCAGGGCTTACAGCTCTTCTTGCTTCTTCTTCTCTCACCCCAAAGCCCATCATCACGTTCTCCTACGTCAGTAGTTCAGATACTCGCTGTGCCGCACCGTTCGTAACACGGTCTGACAGACCGAAAAACACGATGGGGAAAAAAAGCAGGTCCACAGGGGTACTTCTCTTTTACGAAAACCAGGCGTTGTCGTTGGGTGTCTGTAACGACTTCGCCTCCACGGTGCCCAAGTTTTCACACCAACTTCCGGGTACCCACTGTAATGAGCGTGGGAAGATGGGAGACGTAGTCAGGTGTGAGCAGAAGCGGGTTACCCCTGTGGCCATCGATGAAGCACTCTGACGCCGCATGTCAGTGGTAACGTGAGCCGGATACCGGTTCCTCTACAATGGAGGGCAATTCTCCGACTATGTCTCTCAGGATCGCACAGTGAAACCCCTGTCTATGTCGTACGCCACTTCTTCCTTCGCACACCGCGACTCGTTACAATCACTCAAGATCTAACTCTTCTTTCCCCTCCCACTTCAACCCCCTGCAGATCCCTTCCCCTCGACTTAAGCAGCCACATACACGCACACGCACACCGCTCTGTGTAACACAGCCTCCACCACATCACCGCCCCCTCTCACCTCTCACCTCTCACCTCTTTCGCTTCGCCAACACCTCCACCGCAAACATGTCCACCGTGTCCCGCCCTCGCTCCCCCCTCGCGGCAGCCACTGTCGTTGTCGTTGCCATCTTCATG
>JASAOC010001926.1:0-28373 GCA_030849835.1 Herpetomonas samuelpessoai
ACCCGTGGTGGTGCGTCTTCGCGCATGAAGGGTTCCCAGGACGATGAAGCCGTCGGCCGTCAGCTCGCACGCAAACGCCGCCGCCTCGCCGCCCCACGTGGCGTCCTCGCCCTCGGCAGCGCTATTGAGGCGCATCGTCAGACAGTCATCCTATCCTGCTGTGCGCTGGACGGCTTTGTGGAGACGAGCGTCTTTGCCGTGCTGGAGCAAGACACTGTGGAGGCCCACACACAGGCGCAGGCCGCGGCGGACCAGAGCCACGACAAGCCTCGCACCGCCACAGGGGATGGCGCCAACGTCAACGCGGCCGCCGCTGCCGGTGCTCTCGGAAAAGACAAACATGAGGATTCTACGAAGAACAAAATGGGGAAGTTTCTCGTCGTCTACGCCTATGTGCCAAGCCTTCAGCAGGTGCAGCGGACACACTTGGTCCGGCTGCCTCCCACCGCGCACCGCCTCGTGGCGGTCCCTGCTGCGCCGTTTGGTCCAGGCGGGGTGCTCGTCTGCACCGACACGGAGCTGATCTGGTACGACCTTTCCCCAGGCGCCTACGCTGGCAACAACAACAACAGCGGTGGCCCCAATGGCCCCAACGGGGAAGCCTCAACCGCCGTCTTCAAGTGCTTTGCTCCGCTGCCGCGACGCATGGCTTTTACAGAAACCCTCTACGACCCCTCCATTATCGCCCACGCCGTTACTTGTGTCCGCAAGGATTTCTTTATGCTCCTGCAGGACGAGCATGGCGATTTGTTCCGCGTGTTCCTCTCCAGCGCTGATGTCCAGCGCGCCTACGACGCCCTCCGCGCGGCAACAGCGGCAACGGCAGCCGGTGGCGTGCCGCCCCGAGTCGTGAATCCCTTGGCGGTGCATTACTTCGACACAATTGCTCCCGTCTCGGACATGGCCCTCTTCCCGCGTGGTTTCTTGCTGGCGGGCGCAGAGACCGGCTCTTTTCACGGGCTGTACAAGATTGTGCGAGATGGCTACATGAAGGAGAGCGAGTATATTGTCAAGCGCGTCAAGCGGGTGCGCGAGGTGCCTGTGCCGACGGCGAAAGAAGAACGCACAAGTGCCTCGGATGCTCTGGCCGATACCAAGCGCCCGCGTGAGCAGGACGACGGAAAAGCAGACGCGGCCAACACCGCGACCGCCACGGACAGCACGGACGAAGTGAAGAAGGAGGAGCCCCACGACGTGGATGACCGCAAGCCAAAAGCGACAGGAACCCTCCTTGCGCTCCTTCGGCAGCAAGCCCCTTCCGCCCCCGCACCCGCCCCTGTCCAAACCGTCACGCGTGTCATCGCCATTTATGAGCCGCACAATGGACTTCGTCACTTGGCGCTCGTGCAGACGTATCCCAACACACCCCCTGTGGTGGGCTTCACGACAGCTATCCCGCGCGCAGGAGCAGGAGCCGACGAGAAGGGTGGGAAGATCCCTGCACCGCCGCCTGGTCTGCTGGACTCAGCACCCGGCAAGCCCACGGCCTCTGCCGCGGCGTCATCGCAGCCTCAGATGCAATTCAACCTCATTGCCGGCCGTGGCGCGGGCAGCGTGCTTCTCAACGCACGGTTTGGCTATGCCACACGCCGCGAGGGCCGCTTCACGCTGCCCTTTGCCGCGCAGAGCGTCTTTCCCGTCCTGTCTGCCCACGCCCTGCAGCGACTTGTGCGAGAACTCGAGGCGGCTGTGGCGCAGGCCCAGGCCCTCATGGACGCCTCGCGCGCGGTGCTCAGCTCTGGCACCGCCGGACTGCCGTCCTCGCACTCCGCGACCACCGCCGCCGCCGCCAAGGCTGCCAAAATGAAAACGCTGCAGAAGCTGCTGGCCACCTCAGCCAACCGTGAGAGCCAGCTGTGGACAGACAAGCTGCTCATCACGACAAGCCAAGGCACGACCGCGCCTTATCACGTCGGGCGCACCATGGAGCTGGACTGGTGGACCGGGTTCGCGACGTCGGAGCGCACGCTGGCGGTGGCGACGCTCAAGTACGGCGCAGGCTACGTGCAAGTCACGCCGCGTGGCATTCACGTGCTGCAGCCCACGTCGAAGGAAGCTCGGGAGCAGGAAAAGCGCCAGGGCGCGGAGGTCGTGCAGACGGCACCCACCGCAACAGGGTCGCCCTCGTCGATGGCGTCCTCTCTGGTGCAGCCGACGACATGGACACACCGGCATGGAAAGATGATTCTCGCGGCGGCAGCCACCCCCACGACGGTGCTTACCAGCTTCGCCCAGGGCGGCGTCGCCAGCTTTACGCTGGGCCTCACCGGCACGCAGCTGGAGCAGAGCGATGATCTGCCTACCTTTCCCCCGTGCCCCGCGGTGTCGCTGCTGCAACCATCGTCAGAGTCCCTCACGGGCGCCGCCATGGATGCGCAGCTCAAGGCGTTCCTCTTTGACGGAAGCGGCACCTCCTCCAGAACGGCGTCGGCGGCGCTGAGTGGGCGGGCGCGCGAAGAGCTCGAGCTGGCGGCGGTGGCGACGATTGCGCAGGAGGTCTACCTCATGGACCCTCGCAAATTACGCGAGCCGCTGGAGCGCATCAGCTGCAAAAGTGTAGGTCACGCTGACAGCCACCATGGGGGAAATGAAGAAGTCAGGGGTACCCTGGGCGAGGACGGCAGCGTCACGGGCAGCCAGAGCGGTGCCATTGTGTCTGTGCTCCTCACGTACCTGGGAGGCGGCGGGAACGGAGGCGGGGCAGGAGGAGGGGCGGCGCCACGCACAGGCAGCTCCGCAAGTTCTGCGGCCGCGCAGCAGCATCAACAGCAGCAACGCGGTCGCCGTCTCTTCTGTTTCATTGGACACATGAACGGCACGCTCACCCGCTGCGAGCTTGACCCCATCTCTGCCAAGGTCATTGCACGCGATGAGCTCACCTGTGGCACGGCCCCATGTCAGGTCATCAGCGGAGACGGTCAGACGGTGTGCTACGTGCAATCTGGCATCCACGCGTGGCGCAGCGAAGTGCGCGACGGCGTACCGAAGCTCGTGCCGTGGCGCTTTCCTAGTCGGCAAGCCGCGTTTGCGTATTTTATGCGACCATCCCTCACGGCACCCCCTGCAGCGGCAACGTCTGCGCCGAGCAAATCGTCCGCGGTGAAGAAGGAGCCACGGGGTGAAAACGACATGGGCGGACACGACAGCGACGACGACGACGACAAGGAAGCCAGGGAGGCGGAAGCGGAGGCAGCCGCTCAANCCCTCTTCTCCGCCCAACAGAGCGGCTCAGGGGCTTCCTTGCTGGAGTACAGCTTCACGGCGCACAGCCTGCCCGTTGCGGGTCGTCGCATCTTGCAGCACACCACACGCCCGGCGTACTACGTTATCCTCTCCACAGAGCACCGTGGGTATAGCATGGCGGATGTCAAGCGCATGCGGGCGGAGCGCGAGGACCGCGTGCGGATCGGGGCCGACGGCGTGCCCGTGGGACCTATCCCCCTCGACGCCCCGCAGCGCGCGCTCGGCTTTGGCAACGTGTACAACAGCACCTTGCAGCTCTATCACGAGGAGGGCAACCGTGTGCTGCCGCGCTACTTCTTCCCGGAGGGCGAGGCGGTCCTTTGCGGAACGGTCGGCAGCTTTGTCGAGGACTTTGGAAAGGAGCCAGTACTTGTGGTGGGTGCCGCCTCGCATTACACGCACGGGGCTGGCTGCGGAGGCGGCGCGCGCTGGAGCCAAGGCTGGCTCTGCGCCTTCCGCTTCACAACCGCGACTGCCAACGCGGCAGGCGCGGCGAAGCGGCTCGGGGCAGCGGGGGATGCTCTCCTGCGTATTGAGCCACTCCATCGCACGGTGATTCGCTCCGACCCCAACCCAAAAACCGGCGGCACCTTCGCGCCTGACTACCCCTCCGCCGTTCACCTCTGCGAGGACGTTGGCCTGCTCTTTGTCGGCCTCGGGGCCGACCACGGCCTGCGTGTTTATGTGTGGGGGCAGCAGCAGTTCCTGCGCCGCTGTCACCTGCCCGACGTGCCTTCACGCATTGTTGCGATTGAGACGGCGTGGGTGGCTCCTCCACCAGGCAGCGCGACGGCGGACAGCAGCAATTTTCTGTCGGACCTGTACCACGTCCCGTTCAGTCGCCCGGAGGCGATGAAGAAAGCTCGGGAGCAGCGCCTGCTCGTCTTCTGCGCCACCGCCAGCCACTCGGTGCTTGTCGCCAGCCTGCAGTCCAGCGCTGGCAGCGCGCCAGGAAGCCGAAACGGCGCGCCATCCTTCCTGATGGTGGTCGCACGCGATGCGGTGCCGCGCAGTTTGACCTCGTCCCTGGTGGTGCTACGCGATGGCCGCACCCTCGCCGTGGCGGACCGCTTCGGCAACGTCACGTTTCTGCGGGTGCCCCTCGACAACCGCAACGGCTTCTCCGTCCCCGTCGGTGACATGCGTGACGCCCAGCTCGCCGAGGCCGAAGACTTCATCTCGCACGAGCAGTTCCTAGAGGAGGTGGCGAGCCACGCCACAGGGCAAGTGGTGACGGCGCTGCAGAAGCAATCCTACGACCCGAGCAACGGCGCCGATGCGGCCTTGGATATTGAGATGGTGGTGTACAGCACTGCGTTGGGCGCCGTTGGGGCCTACGTTCCGTTTGTGGCGGAGGCCGACGCCGCTCTGGCCGCCTATGCGCAGCCGCTGCTCGCCAGCAACATGCGCACGCTGCTGGCGCCGCAGACGGGTGCGCTGCCGGCTCATCTGCGCGGACACCTGACATCCACCGCGGGTACCGTTCCGGGGCACCACATCATTGAAGGCGACCTGTTCCACGCGTACCGGCACCAGGCAGTCGGGACCACCAGTGGCGCCGCCGCCTCCAGTGCACCAACCTACGTGACCTCTTCTATCTTCACTGCGGAGGCCAAGGCGATGGTCGAGGACGATTTGAAGCGCGCACGCCATGTCGAGGCGGCCCGGCGGCGGGTCCTCGGGCTTCCCGCGAGGGAGCTTCCCGAGCTCTCGGATCTGATCGCGAAGCAGCGCGCGCTGGCCTCCTTGCCGCAGTAAGCTGCCCTTGACAAAGGGAGGGGGGTGGAAAGGAAAGAGGCCAGTTGTTCGTGGGTGTATGTGTGTCTATTTGCGGAATATTTTTATTCTTGTTGGTGGTGGTGGTTTCGTTGGTGTTTGATTTGAATGTGTGTGTGTCGGCACGTTAAGATATCCGGTTCTCCATCTTTCGTGACTGGATGATCCCTCTGTTGCAACACAACGTGAGTGCTCACGCTCACTGCTCCCTCACACACATATACATGCACACAAACGAGTTTCTTTATACCTAAAAAAAAAAAAGCGAAAGATCCCAAAGAAAACGAAAACGAAAACGAGAAACAAGGTCGGGGCTCAGAAAAAAAAAAGAGAAATATGGTGACTTTGTTGACGGCCCGTCTGCGAGGCACGTCCTGTGCCACGTCTGACGAAGTTAAACGGAGGAAGGAGAAGTGGAGGGGCTCTAGGAAAAGCACTGAGTACCTCGCTCACGAACTGAGGGTGTCCCTGAACGTCAAATGTGGAAGGGAACAACAAGCACCTCTTCACCCCCTCAGGAAAACCCCCATTTGCGCTGGAAACGTCGTTCTTGCATGTGTCTTGCATCAGCGCAACGGCGCTGGTGAATGTGGGGGAGCCAAGGCACCCTAAATGGCATTGCTTGCTGCCTTTCTCGCCTCTTGTCAGGCTCAAGCACCTCCGTGCTCTCTACCAAAGAATGCTTAACGTATCTGTTTGTCCTCCTCTCTTTCTCCCTCTCCCCTTTTTCTTTTCTGTTCTACGGTTTCTCTTCGTAGTGCACCGTGGGCGTTACGAACGTAGAGCGCTGGATTTCACAAAGCACTAGGGTTCAGGAGGGCCATTGCACCGATCATTGATCTCTGAACTGCTCTCCTTTCCTTCTTTTTGAAGTTCCTACAGTCATAGTGATTGGTCGTCCTTGTTGTTGCTCATTTGCCCCTTTCCTTTTGTGCCTATAAGATTTGAAAAAAGAAAAAGAAACACTGCTGTTGGTGATCGTTTACTCGCACCATTTATTTCTTCCTGTCTTCCTCTCTGGCTTCGCTTACGCGTTGTTGTTTTGTTTTTTTTGATTGATATCGATTTCTCCAAGTTATTCTCTTGTTGCTGTGTTTTCTGCTTTTGTCATTGCCTTCACCACTCTTGGTTGCTTTCCACTCATCGTCTCCGCTTCCGCGAACGCTGCTGCGTATTCCCCTCCTTCCCCTCTCCCTTCTGACTCATACCTGTCCTCTCCCATCTACCCACACTTCTCTGGGTCAAAGATATCTCATAGTACATACGTGAAAGGCAGCAACACCAAGAAAAAGAAAAAACAATCTTGTGAAATCAACAATGGAGGCAAATCCTGCTGCAGACGCGGCATCGATACGTGCTGTCTTTGACATGAAACTCACTGAAAAAGAGCGACTTCGTCTGCTGGCCTCGTTGAGCTCTCAGTCCTCCGACCTCCTCTATCACGCATGCCTCGATGGCTGGGACATCTTAGTGAGGGGTGTGCGCGGCCTTCTCCACTGGCGATTCAATGCCGAAGGAGTATTGTGGTACGCTGTGATTTGCTGCCTCATTATCCTGGGGGTTTCCTGCCGCTTCGAAGAGTTCCCCGGCAGCGATACAAACTTCATCGTTGGCGGCATTGCGGACGCCGACGGTGTGGTGCTGGTGGAGGTCTCTCCCGTGAATGACGGCTTCGCGGGCTCTCCACGGGCTGGTCGCGTGTACTCCCCGTACGAGGGCGTTCTTGGCGCAGATTTAGGCCTCGGTGCGTATGACCGCATGGTTGCCGAGGACCGCGATCCACTGGTGCGTCCACGGTTCCTCACCACGGAAGAGATGTGGCAGCGCGACTTGGGCGACCTACAGGTGTCCCCCATGCGAGGACGCTTCCACGCGCACCAGGACGCTGAGGCCGTGCTCCAGGCCGGCGCCATGGTGTCACGCTTTGGCCATGAGACGCCACCCTCGGAGCCGGTGCGGCTGACCCGGATGGAGCTGGGGCGGCTCGGGATGCGGCGCAAGGCGTCGGACGGTGACGGCTTCTGGGTCGATCCGAATACGCTGGACGACTACGCCCTGGAGCACTTCAGGTACACGCAGCACGAAGACGACGGGACAAAGCGACGCGAGGCAACGTTTCGCCGACGCGCGTCGCGTAAAATCGCGAAGCTGCACACGCCCCTGGCGCTCTACCACACTCGCTTGCACATGTACGGCCTCTACACGGCTGCGCGAGAGGTCCGCGCGGAGCAGCTTCGGCGGCTGCAGTACTTTTGGGCGGAAGAAGTGATGCGGCCAGCCGAGCTGACAGGTCGTAAGCCGAATGCCCTCACCGATGAAGACCGTGCTCGGCGGGACTTTCGTCGTGCGCACCTTGAGGCCGAACTTCGTCAGACGCGCTTTGCGGCCTATGTCCAGCGCACGTACATGCGCGCCTTGCGGCACGCCGACGCCATGCGGATGGAGTCCCTGCACTACCTGCGCCTCATGGGGCTCACCATCCCCGCGCTCTCGGAGGCGTGGAAAGGGGATGACTACTGCGGGTGGCTCGGGGTCACCTGCCACACGGTGCACATCCCACTGTACAAGCTGCTGGACGAGCACCACGGCTACTTACAGGCCTACAGCCGCGACGTGTTTGGGCGCCTACCACGCACCAAGCAACTGGATGTGGTGGCGCGCTTCGACGCGCTGCTCGAGCTTGGGGATAAGATCAACGTGAATGGGCGGGTCCGTGATGAGGCGAGCGGCTTTGCGCAGCGCATGCGCGATCTGATGATGAATCAGGCTATTGCGCATGCCAACAATGGCCGCTCCCGCTACGCAAATGAGAATGGCGATAACATGCGCGCGAGTGGGGGTCCGGGCACGACGGCCAAGGAAGCAGAAGCCATCAAGGCCGCTGCGGCCGCCTTAGAACGCGAAAAAAGGGAGAGCAACGGCGTCGACGAGGAAGACGAAGATGAGGAAGATGGGGAGCTCTATTGGCTGTACTGGAAGCGCATGATGACCGACTCGCCGCCGTCATCATCGCCAACGCAAACACCGACCCCTTCCCCGGATGACACGACCCAGCCACGGCGGCATGTGGCCTCCGCGGAGGACCTGACCGAGGAGGAACGAGCGCACGCGCGGGAGGGAGCCGTCGCGCTGTGGTACATGCTCGACGACAACGCCACCGGCATTGGGCAGCCGAGTGACACGTGGACAAAGGCGGTTTGGTTCGAATACCACTCTGGGGATGTCGGCCGTGGCGACTTTAAGGATACCTGCCAAGAAGGTGGCATGCCGCGAACCTCCCTGTCTGGCTTGGTGCTGGCCCACGTGACGCGTGGCCTCCTTGGAACGAAGTGGCTCTACGAGAAGCACTCGGCGGTGCATGGCGATCCCTTCCGTCTGCTCGCGACGGTGCGCGGCAACGCCTTTGCCTGGCAGACCCTCGCACGAGAGTATGAGTTCCCGTTTATGAATCGACGCGTGGCGTGCTCGCTGGCGGCGCCGAGGGTGTACTACGGGAGCATCGAGGGGGATGTCAGCGAGGCCTACTACGCCTCCGGCCGCAGAACCTCCAACGGGCAGCGCGCCAGCAGTGGGAAGCTACTGTCTCCCTTCATCGTCCCCTCTTCCGCACCCACCAACTCGAGCCGTCATGGACCGGTGCTGGAGTATCCCCCTTCCACTGACCACCCACAGGCGGGCGGTGGTGGTTGGTCAGCCATGAAGCCGCCGGGTGAGTACGCGGCACCACCGCCCATCACCGCCGCGATGATGGACAGCACTCTACGCGAGGTGTACGAGGTGTTTTCCGAGACGGAGCTCAGCCAGGCGGCCGGTACGGGGCGTCGCCGTGACGTCGACACCGTCCCCGTGACCGTCTTCAGTCTCAACCTGCGGGACCTTGGACTGACCGGCGTGCTACCCCGTCGCATCGATACCCGTGGCGACCTCGAGGACTGCGACGGCTGGAGCGACGGCACCGACTGCCATGGGAACCTGTTCACGAAGGGAGAGCTCGCGATGGGCATGCTGCGGATGTCTTACCGAGAGAAACCAAAGCGAACCCTGTGGCAAGACCCCTCCACGCAGCTCCCGCACCCTTTCTTTCCCTCCCCGCATCTTCGCAAGCTTGTCGTGGAGGACCACTTTGACCACGACGATCTTTTCCCCTACATCGAGGAGGACGCCAACACATCCCTCTTTGACCCCATCTGGCTGGACGAGTGGCGGAAAGGCGTCTTTGAGGAGACGGAGGAGTACAAGAAACTCGTGCGTCAGTGCCTCAGGACAAGTGGGGACTGCGCGACGGGTGTGCGAGAGACGCTTCCTGAGCGGCTCCACGCCGAAGCGCGCGTGCTGCGGCTCTTCTTGCAGAACGCCGCAGCCGAGCACGGGGTGCAACTTGACTGGCCGCACGTACTGCAAGGGGAGCAGGCACGGCGCCGGTGGCTGTCCGAGGAACGTGCCCTCGATTTACTCCGCCTTTTCAAGCGCAAGGCTCGGTACATTATCGGACCCCGCGCACCCACCTACTTTGGTGTGGAGCGCCCCCTTGACGACCTGCTTTCCGAGCGCGCCACACAACCAGGGCGGGGCTACACCTCCGCCACCGCCACCGACGTTGGCGCGCTCCTTCGGCGCTCCTTGCTGCGGCTCGAATTCTTCGGCGCCCACACCCGCCACCACGATTTGGCGGAGTACTTTGGACCGATTGCGGTCCTGGGACACTTTCGTGGGGAGAGCACGCACCCCCTTTTTCCCTTCTCGCCTCTCAGCAACTATCGAATGCGCGCACTGCTAGGCGAGTGGGGCCTGGACCTCAAGGACACCATCGAGGACGGCTTTGTCTACGCCTCGAGGCTGGTCAAGACGCTGCGGCACGTGGACGATGACGTGGTGACAGGTCACCTGAGGCCAGACCTCGTGCCGCTCGTGGAGCTCGATGTGAGCCGGAACCCAGCCCTGTATGGGCGTGTGCCTCCACACTACTTTCGCTTTCCATTGCTGCGCTACCTTCACGTCACATCGACCAACATTTTTTTCCGCATCGCCGACTCGGGCTGGCGAGACCAGGCCGCACAGCGCGCGTCCAGGGACGTTCCCTCCCCCCGCTATCCGTCTCGCAAGGCGGTCCCGTTCCACACACAGATGGGGAGCTACGTGCTGGACCCCGTCATGAACAGTGTGTCGGTCAACTTTTTCGATTTCAGTGCCAAGGTCATCTCCTCGCACCTACCCCGGCAAGACGGCAGCTGGCCCTGGGGCATTTCGCGGAAAGCGGGGGTGAACGCGTCGGAGGCGTGTAGGCTGGACATAACGTGCTTTGCGCGACCCACGACGCCACTGTCACGGAAGCGCATACTGGAGAACCCTCCCGTCTTCACCTTCGCGACCAGCAACTGGGATCAGCGCCTGACCAACACACGGAGTGCCGTGCTCGGTGAAGGGAGCACGCGGGACGTCGTCGCGGCGCGGCTGCGTGAGGTGTGCTCGCGACCTGCCCTCGGCTATCTGCTGGGAGGGAGCGCACCCTTGTCCTAGCGAGGCGGAAATGAGGTGGGGACACGTGAACCAACGGAGGAGGGAGGGGGGAATCTTTCCAAGAGATTGGATGAACTCGCAAGCCTGCGCGACCTACCCCTGTTTGTCGCTTGCTTGTTTGTTTCTTCTTTCTTTCTATCGGTTTCTCGTTTGGGTTGTATATGTGTAGGTGTGCGTGTGTGTGCGTGGGAGGGGTACAACGGACGCACGTCTTGGCGGCGTACGACCTCGAGCATGCACAGCTGTTTCCTACCCAGCGGTGTCTCCTGGCAGAGCGTGTGCACGCATGAGCACAAATTAAAAAAAAAAAAAAAGAACATAAATAAGGGAAGGACACCACCGCACGCATCGCCCTGTATCATGCGCGGATAACAATTCGCATTTTCCACAAATGTAACAAGTACGACGAATCCCTCTTGATTGATGTGTGCCAAGGCATTGCGAAACCGCGAGTACGTAATGAGGAGGGGAACAAAAAAAAAAAGGAACTGACGTGGTGCTACGGAAAGGAGGTCACTGATAGTATTTGGTGGGAGTCTCGACCTCCCATTGTCTCCTGGTGCTTTGAACTGGGCCCTCACTCCATTGTTGCTCCCCATGACCGCTTTTTTTTTTTCTTCTTTTAACGCTAAATATGAATAGACCGTACTCGTTGGACGTGTGACACTCACCGAACCGTCCTAGACAAGCATCCGCTTTTATTTCCTGCATCCCTTACTCTTTTCTTTTTGAGGGAGAGGCTGTTTCTCCTATCCGCTTGTTTTCGCGAAGAAGAAAACAGCTTATCTCATCGTAGCACTTACCTAGGCCTGTGACGGGCACACATACAAGCACGGGCGCGCGCGAGCCAAAAGAGCATCTAGAAGGATAAGAGTCCAGAAATGAACCAAGGCTCTGTGGACGGCACCAGCGCCACCGCACGGGCGCAACTGCGGGAGGCCATCGAGCTCCTGGCGGCTGAGATGACGACGGGCTGCCTCGTAACACAGCAGCAACCAGCTCCCCAAGGCACTGGCAACAGCAGTCCAACAGCAACAACCATCCCTGCAGGCCTCCAGGCAAGCGTGGGTGTCCACGTTCCAGCGTCGGCGCGCCTCCACGCCTTGCTAGACAGCTCCCGAAAAATGAAGGAAATGCTGGCGGAGCTGGAGGCCGCCGAAGTTGGCACAGCAGCAGCAGACACCTTGCGGCGGTGCCGCGTGCCCATCGCAAGCAGTGTGGATGCCTCGCCGTCCGGAACTTCACGCGCAGCAAACAACAACAGCAGCGCTGCTGGTGCTGGCGGTGGTAATAGAACAGCCAAGCAACTGGAGCTAACGGCCCCGCTCCTCGCGGTGCGGGCGTGGAACAGCCAGAAGAAGTTTGCCGAACTCTGCGAGCTTTCTCTGAAGCCGGCGTCTTCGTCATCGGCCTCTGGGGCGACGACCACGTCATCAAAGGAGTCACCTGTGCCGCCCATCGCCCAGGCGGCCTTCCTCGCGTACGGCGAGCCGAATCCGCCGCGCAGCACGAGCAGTGGGGCGGCAGCGGCGAATGCCTCCGTCCCGCCCACCGACGCAGCCCAGCGCGACACGGCCCTGAAGCCCCTCACGACACTTCAGACCGCCTTCCGGGAGCTCGAAAAATGCAAGGGCTTTACGTACGAGGAAGAGATCCGGAAACTGGGGCAAAGCAGCTTTTCCGGGGGCGAACACGGAATTGCAGGTGGTGGCGCACCGTCCTCCACGGCCATGACGGTGAAGCACCTCCCCGCACTGGTGAACCGTATGACCGAGGTGCTCGCGGAGCTGAAGCACCAGTACCACCACCCCACCTCGGCCCCTGCCGCCGTGAAGCTCGCCCAAAGCCATGGAAACGGATCCAAGAAGAGTGCGTCCGCCGTCGCCAGCACTCGGATGCCTTCCCTAGTGTCCCCTGAGCATGCCAAGAAGCTCTTTGCGACAGTGGCGACGTGGCCGCAGCCACTGCTCCGCCTTTTAAACGAAGTACTCCAGGCCCCAACGCTCGAGTCCTTGACCGAGGACGCGCAAGAGCGCCTGCGCCGCGCCGCCTTTGATGTCGAGGAGCTGGCCCACGCGCAGGAGCAGGCCGTCACGGATGGCGACATGCACAAGAGCGAGGACCTTTACTTTCAGCAGACGGAGCTGCTCGAGTCGATGAAACCGCTTTTTGACAAGCTCGAGGCGTCGATGGAGCTTTACGAGCGGCAGCAGGTGGAGCGGCCACGGGAGCAACTGCGGGAGCTGCAGCGACAGTTCACTTCCCTCTACCAGGAGACGCTGCGCAAGGAAGAGAAGGAATTTGCCAAGGCGCAGCAAGATCTGGAGAAGCTCAAGGCACAGCGGTACAAGATAGCACAGGTGCGGCAGCAGCAGCAGGCGGGTCTCTCGCTTTACCAGCAAGAATGGCAGCGTCTCTACGAAGGCAATGTGAGGCAGCAAGAGGAATGCTTCAAGGCAATGGAGCAGCTGGAGGCGCGCGTGCGGGAGCTTGCCCAGGAGCAGCAGTTTCTCGTGACAGACCGTGTGGAGCACCTCTCGCAGGCCCGCGAGGCCGCAGAGGCAGCGGCCGCGTTTGACTACTTTGCGGACGCCCACGGCGCTGCCCTGCAGAGCACCGCGCAGGAGCTCGCGGTGCTGGTGGATGGCCTCAAGCAAGTGGGGGCGGCGGTGGAGTTCGGCTGTGGCCACTTTGACGCCTACCTGCGCGATGTGCTAGGGGAGCACGTAGCGCAGGAGCTTCTCGCGACGCGCAAGAAGCGGCTGGAACAGTTCCGCACCCTCTACCTCACCCTTGGCGACCTTGAATTTAAAAAATCACGCCACGCGGATGAAATTGCCAAGAAGGTGGAGTACTACAACCTGCAGCAGGAGATTGCCATGGACGCCCTCAACCCCAAGGCAAAGGAGTTCAGCCAGGCCCGGCAGAAGTGGGAGATGGTGCTGAAGGAGGTGAACAACCAACTTCACTCCATCGAGGCACGGACGCAGCAGCAGATCGAGGACTTCCGGCCGACGGAGCGGCTGCTGCTTGAAGCGGGGGTGAGCTTCGTTCACCCGGCAGAGGAGCTGCAGCGACGCAACCAGGCCCGCCAGCAGAAGTTGCTCGAGTACAAGGAGCTGATGAATAGTCGTGTGAGCGGCAACAGGGGTGTGGACGAGGCCGGCACCATGGAAGGGAACGCGGCAATGGCTGGGGAGCGCACGGCGGCCGATATCTTAGCCGAGGACATGCGCATGTTTGCCCGTCACGCGCCTCGCCTGCAATCGACAGAGGAGGGCAACCCGACGTCTTCGACCGTGTCCAAGACGGCAGGTTCAGGCCCCAGCAGCGCCTTCTACGCCGCCGCCGCCGCGAACCACGGCACAGGCAGGGCCGGCAGAGGAAAGTGAACCGTGTTGTTCCCTGGCGTGTCATGTTAGGTGGTGTATCATGCTGCTGCTGCTATTTTTCTGCCTTCTTTTTTTTTTTTTTGCTCTTCCCGTCTTCATAGCGTGACTGTGCCTGTCTTTGGGAATCCTGCCGGGCGGTGATGTTCCGTCACTCGTGCGTCCATTGCGTCGGATTCTGCACAAGAGGGTTTCTTTGCCTTGGGCTGCGCGGGGCCCGTTGTTGTTGTTGTTCTTATTGTTGTTTGTTCTTTAGCTTTCATTCTGTGGCGCGTGGCCACGTGACTCATGTATTCTAACTCTGATGTATCCTGCATGAACTGCAATCCACCTCATGTTCATAAGTACCCCTTTTTTTTTTTTTTTGGCTCACCAATGGATGCCCTGCTTTCCCAGCGCACTGTTTTATTTGTTGCTTTAGCATGTTTCATCATCCTATTTTGTGATTGCTTTGCATCCCAATGGACAGTCTCATTTGGCGTTGTTGTTGTTTTTTTTTTTTTTGCTATCTCTCCTCCTATCCTTCTGGAGTGTTCTTCTAGAGGTTTCACCGTATGGAGGAACGTTGCGGTTTATTCATTTTCTTCTTCATGATTTTCTCTCTCTTTTGGAATTCAGTGTCACCTCCCTCCCTCTCTCCTTCGCATACCTGCTGGTCTCCGTATTGTCACGAGTGCATGTGAAGCGTACATCACATACACGCACACAGATATCTCAAAAAAAAAAAAAAAAAGCATCGAGCGCCAACAGAGAAAAAAAGAAAATAGAGAGCTCCTCCAGATGACGTTGCAGAGGAAGCATGTGCAGGGCGAAGGCCTTGTAGACGCTTTTTCTGTTGTTGCGAGGAGGCGTGACATTTCAGAAATGATTCCATTTCTGCTTGTATGCACGCAGTGCAACCTCATCAATACGTAGTATATGCATAACATATCTTTTTGAAGGAAAACAAGGGGTGGTACTCTTTGTTACCTTTGTTTTTGAACCGCTTCTCACACTCTCTCGGAGAGCTATGTTTCGCGCTCCTTTGAGAGAAATGAAACTGTGTTAACCGCGATGGACCGTTACACTAGTGTCGATAAAGCAATGAAGGCGGGAAGCTCTTCCTACTGCTAGGAAGCGATACCAGTATGACTTCACTGTTACTGTTGTTTGTTTTTCTCTTCCCTCAAAACCCATACGCATTCAAGAAACTTTTTTTTGAAAAGGGGGGAAAAAAAGAAAGCCCTCACATTACAAACAGAAAAAAGATACGGGAAGGCTTTGGCTTCGTTTTGCTTCTTTTTTTTTCCTTTCAGTCGAGCCATCGCCTCCCCCACGTACTACCATCCCGTAAGTTATTTTCATCATTTTTCATCATCACTTTGCTTTTTCGCCTGAGCTGATCCAGAAACCATTTAGTTTCCATTCTGTCTCTTGGCAGTATCCGTCCGACTCTCCGGTTCGGCGTTCTTGTGATTGTACACAGAGAGAAGAGTGAGGTGGTTCCTACGTGCGTTCTGTTCCACTTTCCCGTCCCATCATCTGATGGCCGAAGCGATCAAGCGTCTGGCGAATGAGAATCGCCACATGCAGAACCCCAAGAATCGTGTCTGCGACTACTACGCCGCACCCCTGGAGGATAACATCTACATATGGCACTTCACCATCCGCGGCCCTTCCGTGAATGGCAAGAACGCAGAACTCGCTTACAAGGAAGGAATTTACCACGGAAGCCTCCGGTTTCCCATGGAGTATCCATTTGCCCCGCCCGACATCATTTTCTTCACACCCAACGGGCGATTCAAGCTACACCAACGTATTTGCTCCACCATTAGCTCCTTCCACAAGGAGCTGTGGCGTCCGACCTACGATATCGGCCTTATCCTAACCGCCCTCCGACTTTTCATGGGTCAGGAAGATGAAATCGGCGTCGGCGCCATGACCAAGACAAGCGTGCCTGAAAATGAGAAGCGTCACATGGCGGCAAAAAGCTGGGACTATGTCTGCGACGAGTGCCACCACACGGTGCGAGACATCTGGCACGAGCACATGGAGCCGTTCCCACCGACAACGGGGGAAAAGATGTCGCAGGTGCCAGAGCTGCCGCCCAGCACGGCTCCTGCGCAGGACCAGGAAGAAGCAGCATCGCAATCAGATGGTCCCGCGTCTGTTCAGGAGGGAGCGTCCCAGGCAGCAGAGGTGCCGGCACCTACGGAAGAACATCCTCCTGCAAGTACAAGCGACGTAGAACGCACGGCCGAGAGGGGTAGCGACGTGGCCGCAGAAGCTCACAGGGACACGGACACGGCAATCGACAACGCAGGTGAAGAGGACACGCACGCGGCAGCAGCAGCAGCAGCGGCAGCAAAGGAAGTCAATTCAGACCAGGCAACGGCAACGTCGGCGACCTCTGATCCGCTTCCCGTGAGAACCCGTCCCTTGTCTGTTGACTTCAATCTACCCGCGAACATTCACATCCCACCTGTGCCGAAACTTTCTCCGCTAGCGGAGCGCTACATCGCCTCCGCAACAAGCGGCGGCGCAGCCGCACCAGGCTCCTTTGTGCTATCGCGCGCCGCCCTCGAAGAGGAGTTTGGCCGTGTGCGGCACCTCACCGAGATGGAGGTGGGCTTCATGCCATTTCCCGTGCAGCTGTGGATCCAGTATTTATACGCGCAGCACAGGCGCCGCATCGGGCCCGTGGAGTTCCCCGTGGAACCCACAGCCCCTGCGGAAGAACCCGCGACGCCCGCAGGGACACCAGATGCACCAGCGGCCGATAGACCGTCCGAGGCTCTGGCCGCTGCACAAGCAGCCGTGGCAAGGGCGGAAGCGGTCCTGGGCCAATACCAGCGGGCGATGGCCGAACGACGTGGGAGGGACATCTTGCATGTAGAATTCTTGGACGAGCACATTGTCGTGACCGACGTGATGCTGCGCGGCTATATCTCGTATGCCGTGCCTTTCATTGCGTTTGTGGTGCTGCGCCGATTGCTGTTCTGGTACTTTGCTGGGAGCTCACTCACGGAGGGCCTGTGGTAAGCGTGAACAGAAAAGAGGGAGGGGAGGGGGGCTGCGTTAGGCAGAAATAGTCTCGCGAGGAGGAGGAGAAGGGGAGAAAGGGAGAGAGAGAGAGATGAGCACCAGCACACACACGCTCTCTCTTTTTTTCTCCCCTTTTCTCTTCTTCTCCGGACCCACACGCCCTCACCTTCCTTCTGCTTTCCCACGCGTCAGCTTTCCTTCTGCAAGACAGAACACGGAAGGGAGGGAATCACAACAAGGGATGGGAAAAATAGTTACGTCCCCAATTTAATTTAATTTTCTTTGTTTGATTCATGGGTGTCACACGAGACAACAGAAGGCACATGTGCTGCGTGTGGTGAGACACACACACCTTCTCCCCTGCCCCTATCCCCTGTCTCTCTCCTGTTCATGGTATCCTCCCACCACCACCATCACCCACTTACGGTTTGCTAGCTGTTGTTGATGTTTTTTTCCTTTCTTTCTGGGCTCACATCGAGCATGACAAGCTACAAGGGGCTGCTTCACAAGTCTTCACGATAGATTGAGAGGGACTCTGTGGTGACTGTCACCACCACACGTGCCCCCTTGGCCCTTGCCCTCTACTCTTTGCTTCAAATGCCTCAGGATGGGTGCTTCGGCAGGCGCGCTTGCCTGCCGCACCCGTACATCACCTCTACTCGGCATTTATGGGTGCTGTTGAGGTTGGAACATCTTACGCGTCTTCCTCCTTCACGAGTGTTTCTGTGCTGAGGCCGGCGTGAATTTGTATCGCGCCATGCGTTTTTTGTTGTTGTTATTTTTTTTTTTCGATTTCTTGTGCGCGTGTTCCCTGGTACCACTTTGCTGTCGTCTGGTATGTTTTTCTCAAGCAGCTTCTCGCTGTCACTACTCACCTGTATATTCCAGGGGAAAAAAAAAATGGAGGAAGTCCACATTCATCTATACATTATTTTTCTCCCCCTTTCCTTCTTTGATCTCACGCGGCGTGACGAGTACAGCCTGGGCTCCCCTTTCTTTTTTTTTTCGTTCCGCTCTTGCCCTCATTTAGGTGAACACGAAGAAGATGGATAGATATGTTATGCTAAAAGGGGGAAAAAAACGGTGCGGAGCATAAGTACAGCATCCCACAGGCAGCTTCCATGGACGGGTGACAGAAGCACAGCTCCCCGCACACATACATCCCCCAGTCACATTTCTCATTGGTGGTTGGCCGCCTCTTTGAAGACATGAAAGAAACATCCCTCTGAATGGTGTCTACGGTACCCGTGTATCCCTTCTCCTCTTGTGTTGTTCTTTCCCACACTCACACGCCGTCACCGACCTCCCGCCCCTCCGCATCGTGTGCTATAGCCTCCAGAAAAACAAATAGGAACAGAGGGTCGGTTCCTCCTCTCTCATCCGGTTACCTACACTGCTCGTCACCATCCTCGTTGTTCCTCTCTTTCCTCCTCTTCAAGCTACTCACAGCCTTCCTTGTGATTCGCACGCTCTCATGCCAGCGGACGCTTCACGAGGACAGCGAGCCAGCAGCAAACGCCTGTCGGGTGCAGGCCGCCCAGGCGCTGGCCAGCCGAGCGGACAGAAGGGCGAACCCATGGCAAGCGCGGCCGCTGCCCACGCGAAAAGCACCGCAGCAACGGCGGGTCCTACGAATGCCCAGCCGCGACAGGAGCCCAACTCCCTATTTCTCCGCGTGGCCGCCTCACAAGGGTACCCTTACGTGTCAGACTGGTTCCGTGGTGCAGCAGCGGACATGGCGTCCCAGGAAGCAGCGCTGCGCACGTCCACCGTCGCCGCGCTGGAGCACGTGGAACTGCCCAAGATGCATCAAAGAATCCTCCGAGGCCGTGATACCCGCGGGCGCGAGAAGACGCTCATGCTCACAAAACTTACCGAGGTGCGCACGACCATCGCACACTGCGAACGGGTTGGCCGCGCGTGGCGCGAGAGCTTTCGGGTGGACGGCAACGCCTACCTCGCAGAGCTTGCCCAGCTCGAGAATGCTCTCCTCGACCGGCGTGCCAAGGCCGAGGAATGGACGACCACGGGCGTACGGGAGCAGACGCTGGGACAGATGGAGCGGTTCGAGGTAAAGCGGGCTGCGCTGGCGGTGCGTTCCTCCGAGGAGCAAGCGCAAGAGCTGCGCACGCGGGAGCGCGAAGCTGCGCGACTGCGCGTCGCTTTCGAAAGCTGCGTGGCCGAGGTGCGTGATGTGATGGGGTGGTACCTTCAGCAGCCCGAGAACAGCGAGGAGGGGGCTCCCCCGCAGGACGCCATAGATACAAGTGGCGACAATGGTGGAGGCGGTGAAGGCAACCGAACGGTTGTGACTGCCGCTGACGCTTCAAGGGAGCGACGGCAGCGGGAGCTGCTGTCCATCACCCTCCCCAGCATACTCTCCGCTGCTGCCGCGGCGGCAGGATCACCACCACCACCACCATTGTCGTCGGACGGGGATGTGCCCATGGACAAGCGCGCGCGTAGTGGCGCCGTCGCGCACGCCCTTCTCGCGATGCTGAGCGCAAAGTACCCGGACCTTGTCGCCGCCTTCACACAGGCCCCTGCCTCCGAACCGACCGCCGCTGCAGCAGCAGCAGCAGCAACGACAGGAAACCATGCACAGGCAACCCACGTTAGCCCTTTTCGGATGAAGCCATCGGCAGAGCTCGCCTCCTCGGCGGCGGCTGCCGTGGAGAGGCCAGAGGACCAGCTTCAGCTCATTCGCGAGGAGGAAGCCCTGCAAGCGGCCATCATACGCCATGTGGCGGGACGGCCGCAGCGAAAGGATGCAGCGCTGCGCACGCATGAGCAGCTCATGACATCGGCGCGCGTGTTCGCCCTGCCCGAGCCGGAGGAGGCCGCCAGCACCAATGGGACGCCAGGGCGTCGACGGGCTGGGCAGGGAAAACAAGGCTATGGGCTGTCCTCGCGTCGCGACGCTCCCTTGGAGAGTGGCGCGAGCATCGCCCGTGCGCGACACCAGCAGGCCGGCCCCCACCCGTCCCCCACTTTCGTGAAGCTTCCTAGGGTCCGCGATGCACCGCACCAACCCCTGTCGCTCGCAAGCACCATGCCACCGCCCTCGTGTCCGCCCCTCGGAAGCCCTCTTCTTCGCCAGCACGGGGGTAGTAGGAGCAACACCGAGGGAGCGGTGTGCAGAGACGCCACCCGGCCCCGTTGTGCGCGGAGAGCGGTGACACAGACACAGACCCCACCTGCAGCGCAGGGAGACACGCCCACCACCAACACCATCGCCATCGCCATCACCGCACTGGCAGCAGAAGCGGCGAAGACGGAGGAACAACAAGAGACGGATGCTGTAGCAGCGCGCATTGCGGCTCGGCTAAAGAAGGTCCAGGACTCGCTGGTGCCCGCAACGCCCCCAGATGAAGCACAAACGCTGGACGAGGTGCCCAACAGTGCAGCGCAGAGCCGACCTACCTCTCGCCAAGTGCATTCGACGGCGAGTCGGGCGACCACCTCGGCATCCGGACGGGGCGTGGTGTCTGAAGCGCGCGTGGGCCACGACAGACGTCCACGGGCATCGCCCCAACCGACGCGGCGAGACACCGCGGTACCTATCAGTCCGTCTAACGCGCGCCCATTCTCCGAGGCCAGCCACGAGAGGATGCCTCTTCGACTCGGCAAGGGCAACAACAACAACAAAAACATCTCCTCCTCACTTTCCGCGAAGGCATCGAGAACTCACCGTCTCGACGATGCACCGGACCAACTGCCCGCCTACTTCAAAACGCCGCTCAAGGCCTCGGTAATCGCCGCTCCGCCTCACCCAAGCGCCTTTGCGGGTCATACCACGTTCACCAACCCGCCCCCGCCGCTGCCGCCTCCCGTCGTCGTTCCCGCGGACAACCCCGCTGCGGTGGTGACAACATCCACACACCCGTATCTAATGGACACCACCACCATGAACGGTAGGAGCGACAACAGCAATACGTCTGCTACTGTGGCAGACAAGGGCATCTTCGCGGCTTCGTCGACGGACACGTCCGCGAGTCTCCGGCGGCGTCTGCGCGCGCTCCGCGAGGAGGCCGCCGCCGTGCTAGCCGAAAACGTCCGCCTCGAACAGGAAAAGCGACGTCTTATGCAGAATGCCACCTCCTCCTTGACGGCAGAGAGGGCACTACAAGGCCCTAAATGCATCGCCGACCGCACCGCTGCTGCTCCATGGACCACCACCCCTGCGGCCATCGTGGCAACAGCAGCACCAGCACCAGCCGGTCCTGCTTCGAACTGTGTAGACGGAGGCCCGACTGTCTCACCCGCCGCGGCTGCTGCACCGGAGGAGCAGATTGATTGGTTCGCCCTCTCCGTCGCGCAGCAGCAGCGCGAGGCCTTGGACGAGCTGCACGCGGCGCTGGCGCAGCAGCAGAGGTTGCTCGCCGAGACACGAGAGAAAAGCAGCGCCTTGCGCCAAAAGATAGGCCAGCACGAAGCACTCATGCAAAGCGCCCAGCGCTTCTGGCGGCAGAACGTTGCCATCATGCGAAACGCACAACCTGTCGGAGAGGGCGACGGTGCCGGATGCCCTTTTGTTCCTCCAGCACAAGAAGACGGGGAGCATGGTGCTGCGTCCCCGGGTGACTCTCACAGATTGCTCCTTTCAGTCCCTGTGCCGCCGCCTCTTGCCCTGGCGGCCGGTGAGGGTGGGCAGGGCTTCTCCCTGTCGAACTCACCCCTGTCCCCAGACTCTCTTCCGTTTGCCGCCGCGACAGCACGTCATGAACCATACCCGCAGCCTCATAGCGTACTTGCCAGCGCTACCCTTGCGGCTGCGCTGCCGCAGAACAGCGACCTTGTCGCAGGGAATCCGTCGGCGTCGCCCGGTAGTGGACTGGGTGCCACGCAAGGATCGGCCGGCGTGGTATCGTCCTTGTCCAGCACAGGGCCGGGGGGAGCCCTGGCGGTGACAGACACAGACGGAGGGGAGGAGCAACGGTTGAGCAACACGAAAGTGAGCGGCACACTCATGACGCCGAAGGATTCCAGGAGTCAACAAGACGTCGCCGCACGAACCGGTGTCGTGGTAAACATTGAGGAGCCCGGAGCCAATACAGCGGTGCCCGTGACGCTGCTGGGGCTCACCCACGCGGATGAAATTGCTGAATTCATCGGTGCCATCCTTGCAGGGATCTAACGTTTCCACGTAGGCGTAATACGCGCGGAGGGGAAGGGGGGAGGGGGGGGGTGCGTGCTGCGTATCCCCTCTTCTCCCCTTTGAACACTTTTTTAACTATGTCTCCTTCTTTGTTTTTTTTCTTTCCCCTTTGTATTCTCATTTATTTATTTATTTATTTATTTATTTATTTATTTTTTGGAATACCACCCTCGTTCATGTATTACCAAGGTTCACATCATTTTCTTCTTTGCCTTTATCCAGGATAGGATGTCTGGCGGACGTTGGCACCGTCCGGGTGTGGGAGGCAACCTTAACATATTTCGTAGCTTCCCGTACGGCCATCACATGTATACGATACGACAACAATGTATATTGAACAAGTGACTTGTTACAAAAAAAAAAAAAAGACGAGCAAAGAGAACGCTGAAATGACGTGGCTAGAGGATCCTTTGTTCCGTAAAGGAGAACAGATAAGAGAAGAACGGTCCCTCCGATGTCACGACAGATACGTCGCTTGAAAGCGCAAGTACTCGCAGGGATGCACGTGGTTCTATCGTGGACATTCCAATCGTATCATCATGTAGCCTATCGCATTCCTTTCGACCGCAGCCCGCGGCGGCCTATCAAGTAAGAACCATTCCTAGGCAAAGTGTAGCGTCAGTGTTTGCTTTGTTGTCACCTCATCGTCCTTCTTCTTCCCGTTACAGCGATTCTACTCTAACGCTTACCACTATTGTTGTGTCTGCCTGCTCAGTTTGTTTTTCTCTCTCTCACTTCTACAGATTCCGCCTCGTCTCGCTACGTTTGTGTGTGTGTGTGTGAATCCTGCGCGTGTGAGATTCGAATGTAAACAACTAGAAAAAGGAGGCGAAAAAGAAGGAGCAAAGATCTGAAACATCTCATTTTTCGATTCTCCTTGTGGCGAATCACTTGTAAATATATTTATTTCTCTCGCTAAATTAAGCTCAGCACTTGTGAAAAACTTCACTTGTCCCTGCTTGTGCTGTTGTCATTCCCGTTTGTTTGCTACCTTTTTCTTTTGTAATTTTTTTTTTTGCATTTTGCAAGTATCGCAGAAGCAGCGTCTACAGCCGCGTTATCAAGGCTGAGAGGTTCTTTTCCTGCCAACCATATTATTTTTTCCTTCTCTTTTCTCTCGCATGCACAAGCGCAGCACCAAGAAAATGAACAAGCCCAGCAACAGCGGAGGCAAGCACCGTGCACCGCCGACACAGGCGGCCGGTGGCGAAGTAGGCAGCAGCAAAGACCGAGTGCAACCGCACTACCGTGGCGTCAGTGCCACGGGAGAGGGCGGTGAGGAAGGAATCAGCCGCCGCGGAGCCGATGGTCGCCCTGCGTATGGAAATGCACGCGCCAAGAAAGGCAACGGAGGTCGCCTCGCGCGACTAGTGGACACACTCTCCGGACGGCACCTGCGGCCCGCGCGCCGGCGGCTCCTCGGTCTACTTGTCTCCATCCTCATTCTTGCCTTGCTGATGTGTCTGCTGGTGCTGCTGCAGGCGTTTGCCAATTTCGACGCCTTCTTCTCCACAGAGAGGGAGAACGCCGCCGCGCGCAAGGCTCAGTCAGCCCAAGACGCGTCCGTGACAAGGCCCAAGTCGGACCGCGAGATCTTTTTTGAGAATGCACGGGAGGAGCAGCGGCGGTGGCTTGCAGGGGCTCCTCCACCGGAGCAAGGAGGCAGTGACGCTACCGGTGCCGACAGTGTTGGCGGAGGCGCCATTCCTACGTACACACGGACAGGCATGCGTCCTTCCTATCTACCCCTCGCCCTCCGACAGCACCCATACTTCACCACTCGCATGCTTCACGCTATGGCCGAGGAGGCGGCCTCTGGTGACGCTGGCGCTGAGGCCGTGATTCCCACGCTGCTCCCGCCAGAGCACGACAGCAACGCGGACCACGCAAAAGACACAAAGGCAGAAGCGCTTGCCTTTACACGCGAGGAGCTGTCTGAGGCCGATCGCAGCCTGGAGGATGCCTTGCACTACTTGCTTCCTCCTCACCAGCGCGCGGCGCACCTGCGTGAGGCCCTCGACAGCTTCCTTGCGATCGGGCCCCGTCCGGTGCGAGAGGCGGTCTGGGCGGCCAACCGGCAGCGAGCGATCGAGTACATGGCCAACCAGGGCCTAGGACGGCACCGCTTTACACCAGCGTCATTGAAGGCATCTGCAGCTTTGTATGTCGACGCCCCGCACCTGAGTGAGTTGGGCAAGCGTCTCTTGCTTCACCGCGTGCACACCGCCGCGCAGGCGGAGGACGTGCTTACCACGACGGCCACCGCCACGGCATCCGCGTTGGAGGCCGTCGAGGGTGGCTGGTGGTGGTCGTTGGCCTGGGACAACTTCTCGGAGACGGTGCCTCCCACTGTTAACAACGCCAAGACACGGGCAACGTTTCACAACATGGTTTTCCATTTCGCGGGCGGTTCACGGTTCCGCAGCAAGGCCGCCGCCGCCGCCGCCAGTGCTATGGAGACGGAGGCTCTGTCACCAGCAAAGGAACGGGCACCATGGCCGATGGAGGTGCGCGGCTTTGCCCAGTCTGCAAACCCCGCGTACGAGCAGGAGAGCTTCGTTCGCCTTGCCGGAGACGACGGCGCGGCAGGGGCGCAGCCCCGCAAGGGGCCGAATGCGCCTGGAGGATACGCACAGGTGGCACGGCCCTTGATGGAAACCGCTGAACCCGCAGGCCCCCATCACCGCGCTCCTGACAAGGCGGTCTACAGCAACGGGAAAGTCCACGCACGACGGACGGTGACGCTGACCGCCTCACAACGCGCGACGCCGCTCAAGGCGAGTCTGGCAGCCAGCCGGGCGGCCCCTTTGGTGAAGCAGCCCCTCACACACGTTGCCTTTGCCGCGCACTGGGACACCATGCCGGAGGAAACCATCCATAAGTTCGGTCCACCACCCCGGACCGCGGCGGGCAGAGAGCAGCCATCGCAGCAGCAGACCGCCGTGCCGTTTCTCGGCGCCTGCGACTCGGCCGTCCCCGTTCTCTTTGCCTTGCGCAAGATGAAGAATGTAGCAGCGCTGAGCGACGCGGCCGAGGCCGTCGCGGCTCTCTACCTCGAGGAATACCAGCGCACGCACGGCAACGTGGCCGAGCAGGCGCTGCCCGCCGACGCCGTCATCCCTGGCGTCACCACGCTATTTAAGGACGCCCCCGCGGCGGACGTTGCGCGGCACCTGCGCCAGGTCCTCTCCCCCGCCCATTACGCCCTGCTTTACCACTACTATTTTGTCCCGTGGGTGGCGTCGGGGAATGCCTCGCGTGGCCATGACGGCACGGCGGCGGCGGCGGCGGCGGATGGAGAAGAGGAAACCTTTTTCGCCGCGCACGGCTTCACCGATGGGCGGCGCCGTGCCTCAGTCCTGCCTGCTGCGAACGCACAGCATGCCGCACACCTCGAGGCCGACGCGACGTTTGCGCTAGACGAGGATCACCGCGTCGATCCCCGCGCGCTGCTTGACTGGGTGCAGCACCTCCCCGCCATCACCGTCTTTCTCTTTGACGGTGAGGAGGCGCTAAGGCGGTGGAGCGGAACGGATAACACGTACGGCTCTCGTCACCTCGCCGCGCGCTGGGCCACGGTCCCTGCCGAGGTCACACGGCCCGCCGCTTTTGTCCGCACCCCGCGAGCGACGGCACTTCGCGAGACGCTCGCCACCCTAGGCCGCACCACGCACGGCCGTCGCGAGGTCGCCACGTTGATGGACGACCTGGATCTCTTCCTCCTCTACGACCTCCTTGGTCCCCCCTCCACCACGCTCCACAACCTCTTTCCGACCCACTCTGGCATCTTCTACGCCGAGCTCGCGCGCGTCGAGCGGGCGCGGCGGCGGCGCGCCTTCGCGCACAGCCACCGCGTCAGCCAGCACCTCGTCGCCGCCGTGGTGGAGCACGCCACCGCGGACGCCGCGCGTGGTCATGTCCGCGCGAACGGGACTGCGCCGCTTGTCTCCCGCGTGCTCTCCTTGCTGCCTGCCACGCCTTCCGGGTCGGGTCGCCTCATTACCGGAAATACCTCGACGGCAAAGGATCTCTTCGATGGGCTTGCTCGATCCCTGCACCTGGATGCGCTGCACGCCGTCGCTGGTAGCTTTCTCCCGCAGCAGGCAGCAGATGCCGTGGCCCACAGCGACGGCCTCGACGCCATCACGACGTGCGAGGAACAGGACTTGGACTATGGCCGTGAACGCGCCGCGCTGTGGCCACGCGCGGCTGAGCGTGACGACGAGGAACCCGACAGGGCCCCAGAGGCCCGCGGGGCCGCCATGGCCACCCCTGATCTTCTGAAGGAGCTCTACGCGCCGATTCCCAAGGCCTGGAGGTTGTTTGGCTCTCCGCATGACATGTTCACGTTGCACGCCGTGGCTCGAAGCGGGGACCGTGACGTTCACCGTGCCCTGGACGCGAACCCCCAGCTTCGTACCTTCCACATGATGAACCCCGCCGTTTACATGAAGAGCATCGTGGAATCGGTGGCCCAGCGCCACACTGCCGGCACACCGTCCCGTGGTGAAGGAAGTCCGGAACGGACCGCTGCAGCAATCCCCGCAACACCCACCGCACTCACGGCGACAGAGGCATGGGACCAGGCCGTGACAGGGGTTGCACGAAAGAAGCTCCGTGAAGGGGTCTTCTACAGCCCCTTTGGTCATCACGCGGCCAACCCAATGGAAGGCTTCCAGGCGGACGACAACGCCCTGCAGTATTTGCAGGCCCTGGTCTACCAGAACAAGAATGTCTTCTTCCCTCTGGACCAGGCTGCACTGGCCGCACGCCTCGCGTTTCAGATGGCCGTGGACGACGACCACAAGCACTGGCTGGATAGTCAGCGCGTGCTGCACCTGATTTCCGTTCCTTTTCCTCCAGCGTGGCACACTCCCTATGACCACGGCGCAAGCATCGACGACGGCACCATGTCTGACATGTGGTCCATCTTTTGGGACTTCACCCTCTTACTAGGAGAGTACTGGGAAACACAGGCGTCATGAAAGCGCATGCGTGGCTCGCGTGGGGACCCCTTGCGAGAGATGCAAACCGCACCCACGCGCCGGAAAAGGCCAAACATTTAAAGGAGAACAGACTCTTCTCCGACACACGTGTGCTCAAGCACCAGAAGCAGAACAGCGCCACAACCCCTCCCCCCCCCCCTTTCGTTATAAGCTGAAGCGCACAACACCAGGGGATACCCAACACCTGGTCTTGAGCGGTCCGCATGAAGAAAGGGTACAGATATCTCGAAGATGAAGCAATGGGAGGAAGAGGCTTTTGGGCGAGCCATGGGCAACTGCTTTGGCGCCTGCTGCTCTTGATGCGTCACTTCCACAAACTCGGAAGGAGGGAGGAGGGAGGAGGCAGCTCTCTCTCTCTCTCTCTTTCTCTCTCTCACGCACTTCCTCAGTGTGTCAGGGCAGGGACGTTTCCGCGGCCTCTGACGGACCGCTTTCCCGTGATGACGAAAGGAACGGATACGGTGAGAAAAACAAATGCTTGGAACAGTGACGCCATGCAGGATGGAAAAAAAAAAGACCGCGCTGAACAGTCACGTGTTTTTTTTTTTCTTTTCTCTTTTTCTCTGGGGCCAGCAGCTTGCTCGACCGCAATACGAGCATTACTTCCATAGGATTCAAGGCACCCACGTCCGGGCAGCAGTACAGTTCCCCTTTCCCGCTCTTTCTCGGATTGAAGAAAATGCCTCTCATTCTCTCCTTTTTGCATTCCGTTCCCTTCCTTGGCACTTGTGACAGTCAGCTCAGAGCTTGAGGCTTGAGTTCTCAAGGCAGAACGCAGCTTGCGGGACCCGGTGCATCTCACCACCCTTCTTTTCTACAGGTTTTCCCAAGCGGGTTCATTTGTGGCGTTCGTGCGTCCGTACATGTGACTTCTTTTCTTTTGTTTGTTGATGCTTTGGACCTTGCTTGTTTGTCGTGACTTGTCCCACTTTACGCGGTGGAACTTGCTGTGTTAGGATAAATGAATCGAAACATCGACGACTGATTCCCCGGTGTGCGAATGCGGATTCGACGAAGTTGCAGTTTGCAGTTTCCCCTCCCTCTCTCTCTCTCTCGTCCTGCATTCTATGTCGTAGTGTCATTCAACCCGTATTCCCCCGAAAACGAGTTCGTGGTAAAAAAACAAAACTTTCTATGGCATTCTCCACGAACATCTGGAGAATTGCATGTCGCCTGGCCGGTTGTAGGCGGGAGCGACGGTACTTGCTGCGTGGTCCAACATAAGCTCACTCTCCCTCTCTCCCTCTCTTCCTTGTACTA